>JAVQIZ010219200.1:0-104716 GCA_036023535.2 Galaxias brevipinnis | reverse complement strand
CCTGGACAGGTCGCCAGTCTATCACAGGGCTGACACATAGGGACAGACAACAACTCACATTCACACCTACGGACAATTTAGAGTCACCAATTAACCTGCATGTTTTTGGACTGTGGGAGGAAACCAGAGTACCCGGAGGAAACCCACGCAAACAAGGGGAGAACACGCACACTCCACACAGAAAGGCCCTAATCAAAACTAAAATGAAATTGAAATCAAAAAGTCAATACCATATAAAAATAAAAACGAATGAAAAATGCAAAGCTATAATAACCTTGGTACGTGTGTGTGTGTGTTACCTTTCACTTCCTCTTATTATGCTGTGAAGTCAGAATACATTAAAACAACACAAACACACAGCCTACTCTACATGAAGGCCGGATATAGAATGTATCACCCTTATCCTGTCACACCCCTGTACGGTCAACATAAACAGTATGCTAAAGATATTATGGTCAATTATAGAAAATATTGTGCCTTCATTATTTAAGAAGAAAACATCCGGCCTTGTCAGTCAATTATAAAATGGCTCCTATATGCATGTGTGTTTTAGCCGTGTCCCACAGTTTAGGGGTCAGCCCTGCTATGTCAAGGGTGACATGGCTGCCTCCGTGGCGTTTTTTCTCGGCGCTGATTGGCCTTGCAGGTTCTCAGCAGGTGAACAAACACTGAGGTCTAGACAAACCAACTCTGTCTCTGGAAGTCAACGCTGTCATCGCCACGCACAGATCTGTCTCTCTCTCTCTCTCTCTCTCTCTCTCTCTCTCTCTCTCTCTCTCTCTTTCTCTCTCTCTTCCTTGTGGAAATGTGGAAAAACATCAAGTGTAAAACTGTTCTTTCCTATCCCTTCTTGTCAACTGTAGACGAGTCTGCAAATCTAATGCAGTTCCTATTCAAGTAACATTTCTCATGTATATTAACAGGTGCCATGAGAGTGCTACTTAATGCCCCTCTGAAGTGAGCAAAAAGATTTGACTCTGGGTTTTCAATACTTCATAAAGCCTCCTCTGAAATGTCCCTCACACGTCCCCATTACTAATCCGCCATGCTTCAGAAGAGGACCTTCGCAAATAAATGTCTAGCCCACCTTTAAGCCAATGACATTAATAACAGACACACGATCAAAAAGCGGCTCGTTACCAGGACCTGGGTGGCATCTCCTGAGACAGCTTGACAGCATAGACCCAAGGAACACACGGCGGGGAACAAATCCTAAATCTTGCGGGAGGGTGTAAACACCAAAGCAAGTGGCTGTCATCCAGGCCCTTGTTTATTTGTGCTCTTTCCCAAGCTGCCCAGCTTCGTTAGCACTTAGCCCTTGGCAGCGTTCGTCACCTGCCCTAGCACCCACGGGGTTGAGCTTGAGGGGCAACCGTGGGCATCTGAGCCTCCACGTGCTGCACAGACCAGGAGGAGGAGGAGGAGGACGTGTCCTCTCTACTCACCATAGAGCCCCCAGACCCCATCCACTGTGCACAGCAGCACATCAGCCTTAGGGATTCGTTTGATCAAATGTAATGAAAAAATAGCTTTTAGATAGATACTGTGTTACTGCATACTGCATACTGTAAAAATAGCAAAAGGTATTGGAGTTGAGCCATCCACTCTAAAGTGAAATGATGGCATGTCTTTCTTGTCCTTACCCCATAATGCAGCAGGCTTGCTGTTGATTTGACCTCATTATTAAGCTGTGGGCTGGTGGAGTTGAGCTGGCCTGTCCCTTTTCCAGCCTTACGCTCCGGCCCAGTTTAGAGAGTCCATTTGAGAGTGGAAAGTCAGTGCAGATGACTCCAGGTTTAACCCAAGTGCTAAAGGAAACCGTCTGTGATCCGGGCAAACCTTTAGTGTGAGACTCGGGAAGGCGTTACGCTTTACCAACATTGAAATGAACTCCAGGTTGGCGGTGTTCCTCATCAGCCTGTGTCTGCACACTGCATACGGGACCCAGACTTTGAGGACTTGGTAATGTGGGGCTATGTGTTTTTCATGTATGTTATGGAGCTGCTTTCTGGGTACAGCAGGATGGGTCTACTCTGGGAGATCTAGGGCTGGGAGAGGAGGGGGTAGCAATACAGCAATGTGATAATTGTGTGCCAATTTTGCTTTGGATAGCTATTGTTTTTTTGTGGGTGGAGGTGCACAAATGACAAGGAGGAGTGAATCTATTGATCATCAATGATATTTGTATTTTTTCCCCCGTCTGTTTTTCAAAAAAGACGTCCCCGCCGGTGTGGCTCCATCCCTATCTCCAGATCGTGAGAGGCTGAGAACAAGATTTAGGACTCCAAGTGTTTGGATGACTTTGCGGGCTTTTCCCCCTTGCCGTCTTGCTAAGTTGTCCAAACACGACCACACTGGCATTCATTTTGCACTTCATCCCCTCACAGCTTACTCTGGCCACACAGTGACAATGTTATTTCTGGGAGATAGCGGGGAGACAGGTCTGCTTAAAGCTTTGAAATCAAACGCAGCAGCTTACGCAGATCAGCCGGGGGACTGTATCTCTTTATTAAAAGTGAGCAAAAAGATCAATGCTGGGATTAGACTTGGCTCAACTTTCCAGGGAAAGGGATCGCAAGAGAAAGAAAAATGGGTGAAAGAAGAACCCAAGGCTGCTGGAACCCTGGGGAGAATGGACAGAAGGAAAAAGGTGGAAAGGGCAGAGTGGGCTGGGGGGCGGGGGAGTAGAACACGCCCTTTCTCCACTTTGACTGGCATCTCTTTCTTTGCTTGTATTTGTGTAGCCGGTTTGAGACGCTGGTAATTGAGCTGTAATTGAGTGTCCCGTCCCATCCCAGTCCCCCCCTAGCTCCCTCTCTCTCCCCTTGGCACCAGCCGTGGCTGAGTGTGTGGCTGGGGCCGGCGTGGAGCCCCATCCTGTCGCAGCATTGTCCTCCTGCGAGCCCTGCCACTGACGGAGAGCACTTAGCCATGTTTACAGCCGCCCAGGTTCAAAGAGGGGCTAGCAGTACAATGGAGGCAGTGCAGAGCTGGCCCGCTTACCACTGCGTGGGAAACATACTCACACAGCAGCGAATCAAAACAAAGACAGAGAGGGGGAGAGAGAAAGGGGAAAAAAAACTACAAGGATGAAGGAAGCAGCCTCTTTTTCTCTCTCTCTCTCTCTCTCTCTCTCTCTCTCTCTCTCTCTCTGTGTCTCTCTCTCTTTCGCCACGTTGAGCTCCGTGAAAACATTTCCCCAACAGTTAGCAGAGGGCTCCTAGCAAAAACGACCCATGACACAATAATGGATCTTTTAGGAAGCAGAATTCACAAGTTATTTTCGACTGAGTGACTGGCGCAAGAATGAGCTCAATGTCTCCTGTCGGTCAAACATGTTTTCCTAAGCAGGCCCCTTGGCTTCGTGGAGGGCTGGCTGCGGATTGGTGAGCGGCGCTTTTCTCACAAGCCCATTGGCTGAGCACATGGGTCGGGGCCAGACGGCCGTCTATAAGGTAGCATCATCAAACGTGCTGACATCATTGTGCAGGACACTACTGACTGGCTACACTGTACGTGGACTTCCTGTCAAAACAACAGCTATCTATGCATACTTGGCGTCAGCGTGGGCTGGAGCGTAGACGCCGGGGCCACATTAAAGGAGGCCAACTCCTGCGTTTAGGCGCAGAGTAAATGTTTGCTTTACTGAGCTTCGTCCCACGTCTGGCGTTGGACCGTGCGGCGTGCTGACACCGAGCGCGGCCCACATCATAAAGGGCCGTGTTGTCTCTGTGGCCTGCTCACCCCGGCCAGCCCCACTGACCTGTCCTTCAGGCCTCCTCTGTGCTGTTTTAATACCGCTCGCCTTGTCAGAAGTGCCGGGCCTCACACACAACAAGCGGATAACTTCAGGCACGCCACCGGCCTCTAAAAATAGCCCGCTTCATTGAGGAACGGTGGGGTTGAATGGGAGCTTTAAGCGGCAGCTTAGGTTGGTAGAGGGACACTGCCGCTACAGTGGGAGGAACTGGGGCCCAATAACAAACTCCACATGACACTAGAATGCCCCCCACATTACAGCCCTGAAGTCTAAGCTTCAGCATGGATTTCCCGCAGCTTGCAAAAGCTGTACAATGAGGACATTCCTATGGTTTAGTACCAAAACAATGTGGTCGAAGTTGGATTTTCAAAGTGTAAACTTATCTAAGTGTAAACATTTCAACCTACTGTGACCCATTTTCACCATTTAAAATAATAGAATTGAGGGATTTGAGGTGAGACAAAGAAGCGGCGCTAACTGCTACTTTGACTCAACACCCATGACCACTGGAGAGAACTGTAGCTACTCCATGGGGAAATCCAATGCTTTCGAATAAAGACCTGGGGTTAGCCTTCTATGGGCAACCCCCAGTTTAAGAATCACAATAGATACATACTCAGTGTATGTTTCAACGTCGTCAGAAGACAAAGAAAAACTTTTTGTGCAGGCGCAGATCCCTCCCATATCAGCCCTGTTGTTTGGCACACACACAGCCTGCAAGTATTATGCCGGATTTATTGACCATTCATTCAGTTGACTCACGCTGATTTACAGGCAGGCAGTGTCGTAGGCCAACCCTAGCAGTGGCTCAAAGGTCTGGTCGAGGACCCCTCTCTTCCTGAGGCAGGGGGGTGGGGCCGGACATGGAGTATATATCATCAGCGTTATTTAGTGGGTGAAACACTGTCATTCAGAGACCTCAAAAATGGACTCAGATCTCACTCAGTCGGTCAGCTCCCTCGTAGGGTAGCTGTGTTGTTTTTTTATGTAAACCAGACAGTTGGATCAGAGGGGCGATGCAAACGAACCTGGACTGGGCCTGTGGCTGTCTCAGTGCAGAGGCTGGGGGGGGGTTCTGGGTTTAAAGAACAGAGGGGCTTCCTTCCACCTCCTCTAGTGCTTTTTTATACTAATTGTTTGAACACATGGAAAGACATTAAGAAATTGCTAACACTCCAAATCAACCTTGCCAACAAACACACATACACACACATAGACACACACACGCACGCACGCACGCACGCACGCACGCACGCACTGGCTGAGCCTATTCAAGACTCCCATCTGGATTCATACACAGATCCCAGCCAGCGGGCAGAGATTAGATCAGTAGCGAGGCTTTACTCCAAATGTCATACTCTTTGCAACAGCTTGCTTAGAGAAAAAGGCGAGCTCTGAGGAGTTGATTCTGACAGACCCCATGCTACTAAGCCCCTGTCCTCGCCGTTCTAAAAAGAGCACGGGGGTTAACAGGTACAGGCTGAGCTCTTTCAGCGTGCCGCTGCAAAACAACGAGGCGCTTCAGCCCTGAAGGCCAGCGATACCTGATCATCAAACCGCCACCAATTAAAGCATTAGGAAAAGTCATTTATTTAGCCTATGTTCAAGAGGGTGCTACAATCCCTGAAGCATTCCCTCATACCCTGCTGAAATTTCATCCTGAGCGAGGCCCTGGCCTAGTGGACTGGAGACAGACAGACAGGGGGAGAGAAAAAGAGAGAGAGAAATGGAGAGAGAGAGAGTAAGAAAGAGGGAAAGACAGGGGGGAGATGGATAGCTAAAGACAGAGCGAGAGAGAAAGAGAGAGAGAGAGAGAGAGAGAGAGAGAGAGAGAGACGGATGGTTTAGAGAGAGAGAGAGAGAGACAGAGAGGCCCCAGGAGGCCAAGCCCACTGGACCCACTAGACCCCTGGCTGCCAGACTGGGGCCAGCCCTGAGAAACACCAGATACTTTCTAAAACCTCCCTCCCTCTCCTTACTTGTAACCCCCACTCCCTTCCCTGAACACTCCTAAAGGGAGAGGCTTCGGGACTAGCAATGTATTGTTCACCATTAGAATGATCATCATACTTCAAAAAGATCAATTATGAATGGGCCCTCTTACTAAAAGGCAGTGGCAATGTAAAAGGTGGGAGAGGACAAATTAGACAGTAACTGAAAGGGAGAGAGAAAGAGATAAAGAGAGAGAAGGAAGGCGGGAGGGGGGGGGGGGAGACAGAGACTCTGTTGACTTCTCATCCCTTTCTAAGCCTGTGACCTCATACAGGTAGATTATTAGCTTGCCTCGACAGCCATTAACGAGAACTCCCTCCTCTGCCCTCCTTCCCATCTGGATTATTTTTTCAACCTCCTGCAAAGAAACCAATTGGCAGGGGAGGCTGCTGCACACAATTTTCCATGCATGGTGGGCAATGAAAGAAAAAAAAATAAGCCTGCCCAGTTCCCTAAGCAAAGCCATACTAAAGGCAACTGCCTGTCTAGAATACTACTCAATACAGCAGCATGCCACCGCTTGTAACAGCAACTTTTAACATCCTTTTCATACATTTGGTTCAGTCTCACTCCCTCAAGTACATTTAAGGAATATCAAAGACAATCATTTCTGTTCATGCACCCAAAGGAAAGCGCCAGCTCCATTTGTCAACAACCTTTATGCATAGGAGGCCATCTGTTTGGGAAAAGGAGCGGGTGCCGAGTGTGGGACGGACGGGGCCGTAGACAAACGCGGAGTGATCTGGACGCTGTTGGCTTTCAGTGGAACAGGAAAGAGGCTGTTTGCATGGCGTCTCTTCTGAGAGGGGTTTCCAGGCAGTAGTGAAGTGGACTCCTCTGGCTCGACTGCCTCCCACCCCCCACTCCCCACAGCGTGTCAACAGCTCCCGGGCCTCCGTCATCACAGGGGCACCAGACCGTGACACTCGGCCTGCTTAGTAGATGGCAAAACCTCTCAAGTTCGCGTGTCAAAATGGCGTATGAAGAACTCCTTTATGGAGGGCCAACCTAATAGGTCCACATCAAGGGAGCCATGGTCGGGACAGTCAGAGGGTACTGCTGGACAGTAATGGCATCCACAGAGTGTAGAGTTTGGCTAATAGGGTTTGCTCTCGGAGACAGACTCCCTTCATAAGTAGTCTTTTAAACAAAAGCGTCGGGACATGCAAACTGTTTGTACTTAATGTAGTCACTCCCTGTTCAGAGTGCCACAAAGGTTCGGCCCCCGATTGACAAACAGCACCTCCTGCTGCTTACATCAGAAACTGTGAGAGAGTTTCAAGGAGTTCGCAGCCTTGCATTGCAAGTGTTTGTGAGCCAATTTGACACATGCACATTCATTTCTACCAACAAGAAAACTACGTGGCTTCACAGGATTTTCAACAAACGGAGGCTTCAATGCAATCATGAAGTTACATTTGTCATACCCGTTGTATAGTATAAACATAGTGTCATCATGCATTTATGGGTATTTAAAATCATTCAGGACTGTAGTAAAATCGGACTAAATCCGACTAAATAATCAAATTCATAACAACCCATGAAAGCCGAAAGAACTGTCTTTAATGAGAAGAAAGTAACAGAAAAACTGAAAACAGTGGGGTAGAACTATTTCATCGTACTGTATTCTGCTCTACTCTAATGCACTGGTTGCAGTAGGCATATAGAGTGGTCCAACTACTACCCCCACCCCACAGGTCAATGTGATATGTGTTTATGGGAATAACAAACATAGCAACACAGGCAGAAGCAAAGGCTACTATGCCTGCATTTGTGACAAGTAGAACACAGGTCAATCTCAATCTGCACACAGAATTATGAGTCTACCTTTAAAAGTGCTTTCTAATATTTAATATTGTTAGGAAAAGTGCAATACATTAAAGGTTTATTGTTATTCTAAAACGTCGTGGGCAGGTTATTCCCAAAGAATGCGTGCCAACATGAAAAGCCAAAAACAGATTGAGTAATTCAAAGACAAACAAAAGAAAGCCGTCTCTGTGTTATTCAGAATTACTCAGGACCTCAGAGCCGAGCTCCAAAGGAGGACTGGGCGAGTTCTCGACGATCCAGCGTGGCGGTCCTGTATCAAGAGTCAATCCCACTCTGGGGACCGGCCGCCCTCGTCCAGCGGCCGTCCACGGGCCTCCAACAATAACACCTCCCCACTGAAAGAAAATTCCTCCACCTCCACTGCATGCTCTCTGGGCTGGAACACACGGCTCTCTTAATCCCTCTCTGCTAATGAGGTCATCTTGCAATGTCATTTGCTGCCCTTTTTTCTTCACTTTGACAAATTGAACTCTGCCGTTGCCGCGGTGATGGGAGCATAAAAAAAAAACAACTTCCCGTCGATTGATATTTTTTTGGTACTACACTTTCATTTCCATTGGCCCCTCCACGGGTTGGGACGGAAGAGGAGGAGGTGGTGAGGTCGTAACAAAACAGACAGAGATATTGTTGAGGGGGGCGGCCGCTGCCAAAATCAACTGTGGCCAGCGCCCTCGCCCCATCTGATCGCCGGAGCAGCCTACCGGCTCTTAAGCCAAGGTGACAGTGGGTCTCACAGACACGTTACGGCTCCCAGGAAATTGGAGATAAACAGATAAAAGAATGCAATGTAGAATTGACCGCAGCAGGGTGCGGGGGGGCAGGAAATCAAGCTGTATTTAAGCTGATTACCCCAGCCCAGACCCTGGCCCTTTCAGCGGATCTCCACAGCACAGAGGCCGGCGTGCATAGTCACTACCACTGTTGTTAATTAGAGTGGCTAGAGGACAGGGTTGGTTTGGGGGGGTGGAGGTGATTGGGGAGTGGGGGTGGCTTGTCAGACTTGCGGGAGTGTTAGTGATGGCTGGCTGGAGGGGGACATGCAGGGCTCCTAATTGGGTCTCTATGCTGTATCGATGGCTGGCTGGAGCGCTAGTGATGATTGCTGTGAGCAGGTGGCCGCGGTGGCAGCTCCACGCAGGCCGTCCCAGGCCAGCCTGTCTGTTCTCGTCAGGGGCCGCAACACTGAGCAGACAGCTCCTCGGCCCCGGACACCACCAGCGGACGCACTCATTACGCCAAGCGGCCCCGCCACCCCCGGCCTGTTACCTAGCAACGTCCCCGGTTGTCCCGTCCACAACACTTCCTCTCCCCGCTCTGGTCCCACAGCGTACCCCTCAGCGCTGGAACAGACGGCCGTGTTATGGGAAAGGGAATTAGGCCTGTAGGCAGTCTCAACCCTCACAAGAACTTCACTCGGTACTCTCCTCCTCACATGCAATACATCATCTTTAGCCCGTTAATAACACTCTGAGTGCGAACCCAGCCTCCCAGTCCACACAGGTCATCTCCAAGGCCAGGAGAGGAAGCAGCAGTGGGTGAGGGCTCCCAGACACACAAAGGTCACTTTCAGCATGAAGGGACGAAAGGGCACTCTGCTGGTTCGGTTTCTCATCTACCGTGGGAATGTGCAAAATCCTGCAATCTAGGTCAGCATGGTAAACACATTGATAACTATGATGGCTATGATAAAGCCAAGCAAGATGAGCAAGCCAAGCCACAATGTAGTTTGTTCCAAACTACCACTGTTGACACATCATAAAGCGAAACCGCCTGGTTCTTTTGTTTCAAAATGCTCTCTCCCTCTCCGCCCCCAGTGTGTAAATGCTGGTTCTCTGTGTTTTTCTCTCCCAGGCCTGAGTGCTCCCAGACATGCCATGACTGGAAGTCATACATGACTTGTGCGATTGGGATCTGCCTGATAACAACAGCATGTCAAACACACGTGCACACACACACACATGCAAACACACACACAGGAGTTGCTCAGATCTTGAAAGCATTCTTGTCAAAACTGCTGCTGACTCTTTTCTGGCATTGATCAACAGCAGGCACTAGGCACTGTGGCAATACTGGAGGAGGAGACGGGTATGTGGGGGTCAGGGAAAAACATACAGTACCTCCCATGACTCAGACAGGAACTCAGGCAGGTGGAGTTGAGGTGACTGAGTCACCGCAGTAGATCAACTCTATCACCAGAGAGAATATTGCCTCTTATAATCAGTGTTGTACCCACAGGGAACAGTCTCCAGCCATTCTGCCTTGATTAAAAAGCCATGAGGTTGGAATACCGCCTTGGTCAGGTTAGGCCAGATACACAGTGCCTCAGCACCCGACCTGGATTCATATTTTCATATCTTTAAATCAAATCAGCTCGTTAGGAAATCCATGTCCCCGAGGGCATGAATGAAGCATTTCAACCACCGAGTGCTCCGATGACTTTGGACAGTAGTCTGCTTTGGTTTCACGCTTGAATGGAAGTTTGATGACCGCTCCAAACCAAGTGTAAAAGAATCAATCATGTGAGGGGGTTTCGTTGGAGTGAGTGTGCCTCTTGGAGGACTTGGTATGTGGCCTACTGCCCAGGCTGGAAAACGACAGGAAACAGTGAAATGACATCAGTTATGGGGGCTTAGTAGCTCAGGCGCTGCCTCTTTAATGGACTGGACAAATCAATGTGCTTTTTCTTCAGGGCTTTTACAAACACACTGCACACCTTGAGACCCAATTTATGAATTAGGAAAAGGGACATATTTCATGCAACGGCAGGAGAAACTAGAGTCAAGCTGGCCTCAAATCAAAACCAACATGGGCCTTTTAATGCGCGGTGACTAATCTGGCAGTAATACATGTTATTTTCACTTCTCTCTTCTCCCAGAGCTATGGCCTGTTACTCCAACCGGACAGCCTTTGTTTGGTGCCGTAATGCAGATCTGTGTTGGGCTCGGTTTAATCCGGTTAACGGTCTGGTGGACAACACAGAGTCTTCTCCTCCCTGGCAGAGGTCTGACCAACACTTCTGATGTACTGGGCAAGATCCCTATTAAACTAAAGTGTGCATGCACGCAATCATCCAGTTTCTTCAAGCTCTTACGCCACTGCTCCTGTTAACTCCAATCTTGGCCCCAGACCCACAAGTCCTCAGCCATGACAACCTACAGCAGGCGAAGCAAACGCAGAAAACCCAAAGAACGGCAATTTGTCATGGGCAGTTTGTTCGCTGCCTGGAATGTCTCAGTTTGTGCACTAGGAAAATCAGACAAGATGTGTGGTGTTCCCGGAGATCAGGGCCCGCCAGCGTGTCGTCGGATCAAAGGCAGCCGGCGCGGCGCTACACCGTTCACACGCAGCTGTGTCTTCCCCGGGGTTGCACTTGGCCTGCGGGTGTGAGACCTCGCGATGGAAGTGCCTGTAAATAAATGGTTTTGTCACTGTGTTCACACATTCCGGCCGGCCAGAGGGGCTAGCTGAGCCTTGCGCTCGCTCGCCCGCACTCAAACAGGCTCTCCCTCCCATTCTCATGCCGTAAGGTTGACATTACGCACACACACACACACACACACACACACACACACACTCACATTCACAGCACCCTACAGAGAGGGAGAGTAAAGAAGCTGCTTAAATTGGAATGATCCTCACAGAGCATAGCGTCATCTACAACGTAGATTGATTAGCTAGACTCCGATTAACGCATACCTTGGCTTTACTAACAGGTTAACGGTTGAACAGTCTACCCTATTTTACATAGTCATGCTGGTTATAAATCATTGGCAACAATATCCATTTTCATCCATTTACAAAGATTTGATCTTTTGCACGCTCATGCGTGAAAGGGGAACAATTGGTGGCAGAGGTCAGAACGTTATGAGAAAGAACGGGTGAGGCGGAAGCAGGAGATGTGGGAGATTAGTACCTGCCCTGTGGTCTTGCCATGGGGAATGCCTGGAATGCCCACGGTCTCTCTCTGTCAATATTTAATGGGGGTGAAATGATAGGAGCAACTCAGACTCCCATCGCTGGTCTTTGCAGTCTCACTGAGGCCTCTGAGGCCCTGGAGCCTGCAGCAGCAACCAAGCAGCACATCCCACGCCGGAGAGACCAAGCCAACCCAACCCGGCCCACCGGTCGAAAGCTCACGCAGAAGAAGATTCAGCACAAAGACTACTGTTAGCCCAAACAATTCAGACTCACACCTTGAGTATAGTTGTTGGCTTGGTGCTAGAGTAGGCGATGCCTGGCATTAGTCTGACTGGTGTGCAATGTTAAATTGGTTTTGTGTGGAGAACTTTACAGCCCCCACTGTGATTGTTCCCACTCTCAAGGAGCATGGAGTACAAAATCTTCCCAGGAATATCTTTCAGGTCACTACTCAGCCTTAGGGGTTTACTAGGTGAGATTAAAAGGCTCTCATGGATCGGGAAAAGCCTATGGGGCAGGCCGTCTGCCTATTAATGATTGATTGTGGAAACAGAGGAAAAGGACAGTAGAAAGGGAAAACATGGTGGATTTCCTCTCCCAGCTGGCCTGACATTACAAAGTTGCCTAATACTCAGTGCCCTCTGAGGTAGACTGGTCCAGGCCATGTAAACAGACCAGACCAACTGGGGGAGGGTGGGGGGACTAAGAAAGAGATACAAGGAAGAAAGACAGAGAGAGAAGGAGAAAACCTCAATTCATTGGAGAGGTCTATGGGCCAGGCATGGGGAAAAGAGAGGGAACGGGGGGGCCCGAGGTCTAGCTCAGCTTCCTGGTTCCCTAAAGACAGCCCCTGAAGAACAGGAATGCTGTGTATGGGTGGTCAATTAGTTTACACATTTCAGCTGTGACAGAGGCGCTCGCCCTGGCCCCCATCCCTAGCAATCCCCCCCCCTCCCCCCGAGGTCCCACCCTGTCCAACCCTCCCCTCCCCACCCCAAACCACATCATATCAAGGGCAATCCAAACAGGGCCCAAACCGCATGCCGTGATCTGAGGCATTCCCCCGGCTGGAACAGAGAGAAGCTCACTCCATTTAGGCCGAGCTAAATCAACAGCTTTTTACTGTGGTTATGTTGGATTGCCTTACATCCCGGGCTCCATGTACGCTTTCAGAATGTTTTTTTTTTTTTTTTTTTTACAATTTTCCATTCATTCGCCGCAGTGCCAAAATGGCCAGACCTCCAACAGTGCGCCACTTCACCGAGCTTTTACCTCCCCAAGGATTAGAACATCCGACACATCTATCCTGGCCAATTCGACAGGATACACTCAGAATCATCCAAACATCCTGGTTCAACTCTAAAGAGGCATTGTCATGTGATGGATGTTGGCGGCGACTTGGAAACGTCCAAATCCGAAACTCAATCTGTGGAGGGAATTGGAATGCCTCTCCGTGCTGTGCTTGTTATGAAAAGGCTTGTTGAGCGAATATTATCCTTCATAACCCAAGAGCCAACCATATAAAATGTTGATGTCAACAATAATTTGAATTTGAATAATTTTACGGCAAGACAGCATAATTTGGGTGCTAGGCATATTCTCATGGCAGAAGTGGGAATCAAATGTAATAGACACGAAAACACACAAACACATACACACACGCACACAGGCCATCACAGACACATCCAGCTGTCACTTATAAATCCTCTTAATCATCTTTTTGTTATTTCAATAAAAGAATCAAAAGTATTTGTTCAATTTGAAAAAGTGGGTCATACTTATGTAACTTGCAGATCAATTAATAATTTTGAATATTATGGAATGTCACATGTCACGTACAGAGGCTGGAATATTTGTTTATTGCTGTGTCATGTGAGTACATATTTAAATCTATAAACTGTAGGCATTCGTACAGTTCACCTTTGTGGCTGAGCTGCAACGAGCGTCACCATGTAGATTCACCTCTAAAGAATGCGTCCATATCATTGTGGCTGTGGCAGTACGTGGAGCAGATCTTACTGATTACACATGAACATGTTCCCATACGTTCTTCCCTTCCTTGAGTGTGCGTGTCAATGTCCATGCAAGTGTGTGGGTGGGAGGCGAGACGGGAAACGTAAAGTTTGGAGCCTTCTCCTTGGAAACAAAGGCTCCAGCATCGCCACATGGGCCCAGGGTCTCTCTAAACGGGAGAGGGGGGGGGGGTTATCCTGTGGTCACCGCCCCCACCTTCCCCTTGCATTCTATAGTTAGGCTGGCTGACCTGCAGCACAGCCATCTACTTGGCTTCAAACAGAATGCTTCCAACCCCAGAGGCAACTCTTAGACAGAGAGGCTCTTTTCGATGTGCACCACAGACTATTGATTTAGTGACTGCTATGGGGATCCAGTACTCCTCAACTGTCAGCGGAGCTCTCGTTGCAGGCACGGCCCTCTCCCCCCAATCTCTACATTACAAGACACTCACACACACTCCTCTACTTTCTGTTGTCCTTCCTTCTGTCCCTTTCTGTTTCTTTATTGTCTCACCCTCTCCCTATTTTCATCCTTCATTATTTCCCACTCTTCTTCCGTCGCTCTATTATTGCAGAGAATTGAGTCATAACTTCCTGACGGCACTGTCTAAAGGTCAATCCCCCCCACCCCCCTCTGTTTCCCCTCCCTTGTGTGAGGCCCCCCTCTCCCACCGACATGGCCAGCACCGCATTCCACAGATGCTGGGAGTACCTTCAAACGCTCCCCTAGACCACCAGGCCACCACCAGCAGTAGAGCCCTGGATCAGCCTTCAGCTGCCAGCAGCTGCCCTCAGCCACCGAAAGCACTGACTGGAAGTTCCACACGGAGCACAGCAGCAACCCAGTCTCCGCGATGACAAGGGGCCGGCAACTGGGGCTCTACAGGAGAAGGGTGATATCTGTGACACATTAGGCCCCCGTCATGCTGTAAAAGAGCCAGCGCTTCCCTCGGCCCCCTATCCGACTGCCGGGGCCTCACGTGTTTGCGACGGGGGCTGGCAGCTGTGGTCTTGGGGCTCAGCCTCTCCTCTGACCCTCCAAAGCCAGGAGGTTTCCCCTGCTCGGAAACACAGCTCCAGTTACAGCCTACTGAGTCTGTTCTCTCAATCGTCTCAAACTCTCACATTAGGTCCCATGCTGAAGGCCGGCACAGTAGCCCTTTCATGGTGCAGTACCAAACTGAGTTTGGTTGAACTGTGCATGCCTGGTTGCTATTCACAAGCATTTCGAACAGTGTTACTGGGGGAAATGTGGCTAAGATTGGTAAAGATTAGCACTGCAGTTTGAAATGGCTGTGGATTAGAGTCAAATCTGAGTTGCTACAAGAGCTTCATCAAGTCATCACTGATGTTCCCCTGACAGAGAGCATATGGTAGATATAGAGAGAGGAGCAGAGCATTCCACGGATAAACACAACAGAGGCATCTCGGGTTGATAGTCGTGTGGCTAGTGGACCGACAAACAAGTCAGTTCACACCCAGCCTCATATTAATTTATTTGTATTAAACAATACCATACATTCATCATGATACAATGATACATGATACAATGTTTTATGATAAGATTAGTATGCATTTGAATTCAGGATATATCAAACAAAAGGCCAATTTATTGGTATCAGGCTGCAATCCTGTAATACTCAACTCAAATACCCTTGACTTTGAAACTAGCTAGTTAGGGTTTGTTTGACACTACTATATCTCAACCAAGTGAAACTACATGCATGATTATTGCTCAGTAGCTGGCTAGTTCAGATGATTTTAAAGCTAATATTATTGGTGCCACCTTAAACTGTGATTACATCTTTTTATCCTCAATATAAAATGACATTGGCTGATAGAGAGATCGCCACATAATGAATGCGTTCCTAGACATTAGGAAAGTGTTACTGTGTGTGTGTGTGTGTGTGTGTGCATGTAAACCACGACAGGTAAGGCTCTCTGCTTGGCTGTCCTCCATTGTTCATCTGCTGTCGTGCTTATGGCCCCTGATTATCAATGCACACATTTGGATAGACTTAGTCAAAGAATCACATAAAGAACCTCGTAGGCTATCCGACCATTTCTGAAGACTGGTTAGGAGCTATTTTAGATCTGTTTCACATGAGGTCCAACTGTGATTTAATACACTTTTTACCGAATTCATTATCTACTTTATTTGCCCCCTTCTGATGTTTGTGGGAGGTGGACAGATAACCTTTAAAATACATCCACTGCCATGTTAGGGACCAGTATGACTGAAGGAATAAGAGAATACTTTGTGTAGACCACTGCAAAGGGCCACTCTCTATCTGATTGAGCAGAACAGGGTACACATGGACATCATTCAAGTACTCTCCTTTCATGTCGTGTAAGTGATCCCAGGCTTCAAGTGGGCTAATTCAAAGCATACTTGGGTCATATAGTACATGAAAGGGACAACATCCTTCTTAGATATAACCTTTTCAAATGTGTTTCGACAATTGTTTAGTAACCGTTGTTCTATTGGGATTTTAAATTCCAGGAATCAAAAGTGGGTTTTGAAAAGGACTTCATATTTTCAAGCTGCACTTGTTGAGTAAACTCTTGTTTCCATGATGTGCCCCTAGGGCTATGCATTAAGAGAAATAATACAAGACTATGAACTACATTTGAAACAAATTAGGCTTCCTAGAACCATAAACCTCAGACCTGACTGAGTGCCACCGCAAAGCTACAGTTGACAAAAAGGGACACTTGGGACTTTTGGCTGTTATCTTGTGTTTTTCCCATGGGTTAGGGTGTTGAGCAGAGTTGATTCTCTCTAATGAAAAACGATTTTGATCTAATTATATTTTGGAAACAAACTACCAAACCAAAGATAACTATTTCTAAAACTCAAAACATTACTGGCTGATGCCACATGGTGGCACTAAAACACCACTCTGTGGGCGGATACGACCCAATCCGGATATGAGTTTTGTAAAACAACCCACGTGAATGAATGAAGCTTCTGTTGAATAAACAACATTAGCCGGCTAGTTAGTCAACCTATAGTAGACTACATATCGCATTATCAATGTGCTAAAGGCTTTTCCTTCTATAAGTCAGGAGAAGCCGGAAGTATTCAGCGTTGGGATGATGGAACAGTAAAATAAGGTTTGAGCTCTTTGTTTTCTAGCCAACGTAAGTTGACTGTGAAGCTAATGTTGGCTAACGTCACTTAGCTAGATAGTCAGTTTGGAGATTGACATTGTTTATTTCATTTGGCAAGCGTATATGGAAGAATTAAATGTAAAACAGCCAAAAACTAAATGGAATTTAAAAAAATTTAATCTGAATTTAAATTTTATTTTGACTGAATCGTGAAATAATTCGAAATAATATTTGCAATCCAAAGTAACACTTAGCTAGCCAAGGATTGTACAACAAAGATGACAGTATAGATTTTGACATGACTTTATACATATTTATGATAAATTTAGTATCTAGGAATGATCTGACCCCCACCAGAAGCCATGCACAGTCGTCTGCAGGAGCTGAAGAAGGAAGAGGAGACTCTCTTGAAAATCAAAGTCATGCTGCAAGACCAGCTCAACAGACTTAAGGTGCATGGAAGTCAATAAAAAAATAGAATAGATGTGAGAACGTTAAATGTGTTGATAATGACGCAGGATTAGTAATGTGAAATGCTGATTGATGTGTTGTTTCAGTTTGAAGAAGGTGCTCTGAAATCAATCATCAGTGCTCAGAATGATGAGGGGTCTTCTGAACCCGCTTCCCCAAAGCTCGAGGTAAGGCATTTTGGATCAAATTGACACCTCTGTATATTTTAGTTATACCACAAGTGAACTATTTTACAACATGTGATAAGTAGATCCACCCATAAACTCAGCTGAGAATGAAAGATTGGGATTCAGGTACACCACTATTCGAAGTAGACATATACGTGCCTATTATCGTACTAGCATTTACACCAGTGTCATTGTAAGTTAATTCAGAATGTCTCAAAACATCATCTGTGAAGAGCAATCTTATCTATATTTAAATGATCCAACTTTCTGTTGCTCACAGGTAAAAGAAAACCTTGATGATGAGAGTGAAATAAATCAAACTAAATTGCTACTGAGTGCGCCTGCAGATTACGACATGGAAGAAGAGGATGATGATGAGGAGGATGAAGATGAGGAGGACGAGGAAGATAACAATGAGCTTGTAATAGTGCCTGAGGAAGATGAAGAGGATGACGAGGATTATTACTGAGCTTGTTAAAGAACTGCAATTGTCACCCAATACATTTGCCCAGTTAATGAGGAAATGTGTGAACAGTTTTGTATGTTATTAACTTGTTTAGCATCGTTCCTTAAGAAGTTTAATTTATTGAGCTGGATTTCAGTTAGGGTGGATAGCAATTGTATGTGAAATGTGGCTCAAATGGAATGCATTAATAGTATCAATTTGACTGTGATGGTAAAGACAGTGTTTATTGGCTAGGGCTAGTTATGTTTTTTTTTTTTCAAGACCTCTGTTGTATTGCTTACATGCCATACAAATGTTATTGTCTGTTACTGGTAGGCAGTAGACCAGTGTAATTCAGTACTTGTAGATTAATGTTGCTATTGCACATCTGTGAATGATGAATGAGAGTTAGTTAGTTGCAAACCAGACAGTCATGGTTCCCAGATCTGTATTTGAGCGTGTATGGCTGGGCCATATCAGACAGTTTTAACTGCAGGCTATATGTTAAGGGTTATTAATAAGCACAAAATAGTTAAATAAAAAGTTATTGTCTAATACAGTATACAGTTGATGCTTTGTAATTTAATTAAGTGCCCTGAATCAAAGCACAAATTGTTCCTGCATGCAAACTCTTAACATATCTTGTCTGAAATCGTATGTAGTTATTCATATCCTTAAAAACAAATTCACATTTAGAGCCTAACCTCTTCCCTCTGTCAAATCAGTTAAATTAAGGGTTCACTCATGCTATCCTCATGTCCGAACTCATGCCAGGGACCCCAATTTTGCAAATGAGTTTTGCAGTGCAAACACAAACCATTCAGCAATTTCTAAACATCAAAAACAAAGAGGTACGCCTCACAATAAGACCTCCTTTATTGCCAGCAGCGATTGCCATTGACAGGGGTGGTGCTATGGCAAACAGTGTACAATGGAGATAGATATATACAGCTTTGCACAGGATCCATCAACCTAGGAAAGTTCACTCGCCCAGGGGCTAGGGCTCAACTGGAAGCTTTGGACGGCTGTACGTGAACACCTTTTAAGACACTGGTAACTAAATAGCTTTATGTGATTATTTTGGCTGAGCAATCCAGATTTTTGGGTTATTTATTTTATTATCCTTTCAGTATTCCATGTCACACAAAGAGCCAATAGAACTTTCTATGATTTTCTATTAGTAATGCTGTGGATTAAAGGAATTGAGAAATTGGTGCATGTTCATTTAGCAATAGTGAGATAGTATAATGACAATGAGTAACTACCAAACATCACTTTACTAATGACACAATTTTATTAAAAGGCATGGCTAAATGATAACTTAAAGCAGAAGTGATTAATAACGAATTACAGCACTTTACTGTGATGAGATGTGTTACACTAATTGTGGAAAATGGTATTGGAGAATGACATGCTTATATAATTATATAAATTAATCTAAATTTAAAAATGTAAGCCAATTTGTAAATACAAATTTGTATAAATTGCCATAAAAAAAAAAAGGATTTTATGAAAACGTAAGAGGTATAACAGAGTTGGACTAAACTTATTTAAAAAGGGCTCATTAGCTGCTAAAAAAATGCAAGCATTCGAATAAAGACAGTATTTATGACTGTCATGTAATGAATGCAGCTTTCCAGTAAGTCTGAAAAAAATATTAAAATACTGTGAACACATGCCACTCTTTATCCTCTAACCTTGCTAACAAAGGTAAGTCATCGGTTTTTTAAGGGATCTGTCCTACTCAGCACAATTAACTCTCACTCCATTGAGCTTCAATAGGAGGTATTTGGTTCTGCACTGGGGTCATGGAACATTGGTTGCTTCTAGATACTTTGATGACATTTACTGATGTTATCAAATATCATAGAAATCTCTCCCTAGGTGTGTACGTATTTGTGATGGAGACTTTCTTTTACATATTTACGGTCTGTGTCTTTCATTGTTACCTGAGTTATTCACAAAGTCAAGCTTAATGTAGTTGACTGTGGAACATTAATTGAACATTTGTAGGATGATGGGATTGGTTTTGCTGTTTGCAGGACGCTGAGTGGATCAGAGAAAGAGGCAGTAAGCTGCATGCCCAGAAGTACAATGCTGCCCCGCTGTGTGGCCAGAGTGTGCAATGTGCTTGTGTTGGTGCTGTGTCTGTCTTCGGCTGAGGACTTCGACTGGACAAAGAACGACCGCGGCTCCTTCTATTATGGCACTTTTCCAGTTGGTATGATCACATATGAAACCAAGGATTGTTTGTTTTTCACAAAGAATTTTTGAAAAAAAAAGTCCCTAATTGGTTTTGCTGTGACAACAATTTGAATATATATGTGTTTTAGTGTTTTAAACCCTACGATTGAATATTCATAGGATTTTCGTGGGGTGCCGGCAGTTCAGCCTATCAAACAGAAGGAGCGTGGGACAAAGATGGAAAAGGACTGAGCATTTGGGATGTGTTCTCCCACAAGAAAGGCAAAGTCCAACGCAACGACACTGGAGACTCATCCTGTGAGGGCTACTACAGGATGAAGGTGACCCAAAGGAAACCCAAAATCCTACTCTGCTCACTTTGAGTGAGCAAGGGAGACAGATGAGTGACTCACATCAACCTGTTCTGTTTTATACAGGATGATGTTGAGCTGATGAAAGAGTTGAAGCTGAATCACTATCGTTTCTCCATCTCCTGGCCCAGGCTCATTCCTACTGGAATTAGGTGTAAGTGACTCGGGCAAAAGTCTTTAACCTTTTAGAGCTCAACGATCCCAAAGTAAATATTAGCCAACAAGGACTTCCCAATGTCTTGGTATATATTCCCAGCTCAAAAACTCTTAACAATTGTAGACACCTTGTCATTTTCTTCGTAGCTGACCATGTCAATGAAAAAGGGATCAAGTACTACAGTGAGCTGATTGATAGTCTTCTGGAGAACAACATCACTCCCATTGTGACTCTGTATCATTGGGACCTGCCACAGGTAGTATTTACATTAACCATCCCATCTATAGTAACAGATCTTGGTAGACTTTTATCACGATACATCATAAAACATGGCTATGAAATTCACCTTTATCTTCTTTTTAGTGATTTTTGTTATTGTTTTTCTAGGTCTTGCAAGATAAATATGGTGGATGGCAAAATATCAGCATGGTCAATCATTTCAATGAGTTTGCAAACCTTTGCTTTGAGAGGTTTGGTAACCGGGTTCAGTACTGGATCACTTTCAACAATCCTTGGGTACATTTCAATAACAAATACAGAACGATTAGTTTAGCATATTCTGGTGTTAATAAAAGCAACACTACATTAAGTAAGCTCTTGGTTTGTGATTGCAGTCCGTAGCAGTGGAAGGCTATGAGACTGGTGAGCATGCTCCTGGATTGAAGTTAAGGGGCACTGGGGCATACAAGGCTGCCCATCACATCATCAAGGTAACAACTGCATTACCATTATAATATGCAGTATGACCTGTAACGGATTGTTCCATAAGGAAATTTTAAAAAAAAGTATTCTCTTACTGTCAGGCTCATGCCAAGGTTTGGCACACATATGACACCCAGTGGAGGCAGAAACAAAACGGTAACAGATAACAATTTTATAATTCTTCTGGGATGATGGTAACAGCCTGTCCAGAGCATTATCTAAGTGTTGGGAGCTCTTCTCCCCTCCAATAGGTCTGGTCGGCATCTCCTTGTCAGGTGACTGGGGCGAGCCAGTGGACATCAGCAACCCGAAGGACATCGAGGCAGCTGAGAGATACGTTCAGTTCTACCTGGGCTGGTTTGCCACCCCCATCTTCCACGGAGATTACCCTCAAGTGATGAAGGACTTCATTGGCAAGTGAAATAGACAGACACAAATAAATCTAAATCTAAATAATTATTGACGTATCTTATGTTCGCTGCGTTTTGCCTTTCCAGGTAGAAAGAGTACACAGCAGGGTTTGGGAACATCTCGCCTGCCCAACTTCTCCTCCCAGGAGAAGAGCTACATCAAGGGAACCTGTGACTTCCTGGGCATCGGCCACTTCACCACGCGTTACATCACCCAGAAAAACTACCAGTCCGGCCGCAGCGGCAGCAACTACTTCACGGACCGCGACCTGGCTGAGCTGGTGGACCCACGCTGGCCCGACCCAGGCTCCGAGTGGCTCTACTCGGTGCCCTGGGGGTTCAGGCGCCTGCTTAACTTTGTAAAGGTATTGCATACGGTTCTATCACATTGTAGTTGATACGCCAAACTTCAGGGCCAAAATAATTGTTTGGAATTGAGACCTTTCTTTTTTCTGTCCTGACTGTCCCTAGATAAGAGAGAACTCCTTAAATCTGTAGGGACATGCAGTGGTTACTTAGAATGAATATGGTGCAACTGACTTGTTCATTTGTTCAGACTCAGTACGGAAACCCCATGGTGTATGTGACCGAGAACGGAGTTTCCGAGAAGATGATGTGCACGGAGCTCTGTGATGACTGGAGGATACAGTATTTCAAGGACTACACCAATGAGATGCTGAAAGGTGAGCCAACACCCACTTTGGGTCAACCTTACAACCCCCAAAACTATTATAGATTTCACTATCCCTTTCTTTGTATTGCAATCTGATAACTACATTTTCTCCGTTCTATGCCGCCACTCAGCCATCAGGGACGGTGTGAACGTGAAAGGCTACACAGCATGGTCCCTGCTGGACAAGTTTGAGTGGGATGAGGGTTACTCAGAACGCTTTGGCCTCTACTACGTGGACTTCAGGAACAAGAACAAGCCACGCTACCCAAAGGCCTCAGTCCAGTACTACAAACGCATCATCAGCTCAAATGGCTTTCCCAACCAGAGAGAGGTGAGACAGCCCATCATCAACACAGCTTCTATTTCATTAACTGTATTCTACAGACTGATTTCACGCAACACGCAGCATACAAATGTTCTGAACATCAATCGTGTTTCTAATAAGCAAATATGTTTAAAGTTCTTTATTAAAAAGGATTTATACAAAATAAGTGCATATAAAATATGACACACACGACAAAATACAGATATATTTAAGCTTATTTCTAATGGTCGAATTCCACCTGAAAAAACAAACAAGAAAGAGTGTGTAAGGGAGTGGACAAGTGCTCAATGAAAAACAAAAGTGTTTTCTTCATTGAATGTCCCATATTGAGCGACCACATTTGATATCCCCTGCAGGTTGAGAACTGGAAGAGGAAGGCCACAGAAACATGCTCTTCCAGCAACCAACTTCTAGCTGCAGGTCAGTCTCTCTTTATGAATCCTTCGTAACTTCCCAGGGCAAGGATGGCAGCAACTAGCTGGAGCAAACAAACAAAGATTCCCCCTCAAATACCAATACTGTAATTGGTAAAAAAATCGTGATAAAATAAAATTACCAAAATCCTCAGGAAATGTGCTTGTTCATTCAGCATTACCCAACAAAGTAACGCTACACAAAAAGAGGTTACTAGATCAATTAGACGACGGGATAAGTCCCCAAATCTCTAACAGGATTTTTCTTTGTTTGCCCCTCCAGCTAGAAGAAAGTCCAAGGAAAATAAGGAACATGCAGAAAAGCCAAAGGTTTGGCCAGTGCATGATGAAGTGTAGGAGCTTATGAGGTGTCTATATTATTCATTTATACATCCTGGTTATAGAACTGGACCATGGTGTTTGTGCTTTTGAGTATTTGTCTGGCTTTGAATTAGGCTTGCTGGCTAATTTGATTGTGCTTATGAAACTTAACACTTTCATCATCCTCCATATTTAACCTAACACGCTCAACAAAAACCTTATTTATTATTTTATAGCTTGCCATCTTTCACACTCTTATGCATCTCTTTGTTGCATTGCCTGCTTGTACTACAGTTCTCAAAGGGTTAATTTGTTCCAGTCACAGCTCTCAGTAATGTCTTTCTCTTTATTAGAGGAACAGCGGAGTACTGCTGCCAATATTCTAAGACTTATTCATGGTAAGAAAACCCTTTTGCTCCTTGCAAACCAGATACAATTCATTTAGTTCAATCCTTAACCCTTTGAGTGCTGTGTTTGTGCATTGTATAATTGCTCTTTGCAATCAATGTAATTCTACGGTATGTGCCATTATGGTTCAATATAATAATGTGTGTGTGTGCGTTTCAGATCCGCTGACCAGTCACATGGAGATGGTAACAGAGATTGTTGTCCCTACCGTGTGTACCCTGTGCATCTTACTCAGTGCAGTCTTCCTCATGTTTCTACTACGCAGACGCAACTAGAAAAACCACTCGAAAAATCACACACATGATTGAACGTAGTTGCCATGCATGGCGTGCAAAAGTCAATCCTGTGTAATGAATAAACCCATGAAGTTTTTAAAATGGTTCGGGTATGAAATCAAGTTTGACGTGCATTCAAATTTGAGGTATTGTTTTAGCTTCTCATTGGCCATGCCCCACATTGTTTCAACGGAAGTTACTACGTGATTGTTATCCCTTGGCCAATTGTTTTTCTTTCACACACGGTGGGGAATTAGGTTTTGGTGATTTTTGCTCACTCTAAAGGGACAGTTTGGAATACGGTTTGGAATATCCAAGTGGAAAATAAATATTTTCAAATCATCCTCAGATGCTTCAACGTTTAACTTACCTGTGTTTGTGCTCAAGCAAAGTTGACCAGGCTGCAGCACCCCATGGTGGTGAAGTAGGCGGGCTCCTCACTCTCCCCGTTTATCGTTTCGTTTGACAAATCTGAAACACCGGAGGGAGTGGTTGAGTCATCACTACAACAGGGCCAATGACATCAAGGGTTCTCTATGGAGGGGAGGGGCCTCACATGTGTCAAAGGTAATGTGGTCCACCAGGGGCTTGTCGCTGAGCTGCCAGAAGGTCTTCACCTCACGGGGGCCGTGACCACTGGACACTTCCACACCCCATGACACTGGATGCTCTCTGTGCAGGACACACACACACAGGACCGTTAACAGGCATTACTTCAGACACCCATATTGTTTCAATGTAACAACACGGCACAATCAGCTTTGAAACAGTAAGTACCTGTGTTTGTCCTGGATAATGAGAGATAAGACAAGTTACTTATAAGGCCAGTTATTTACCTACTACTACTACAAAAAAACTAAAAGTAAGCTTACTTCTGGTAAAAGTGGCTGATTAGAGTTGGTTTGATTGGCAGTTTGAAGTCATGGTCCTCATCATAAGGGCATGTCTTGTAGTACTGCAAACATGACCTGAGCAATAGGAAGCAGATATTAGCAGTCAAAAAAATACTTGTGGGTAAAAGCCTGTGTTGTCGTACATGGTAGCAAAACACACTGGGTGAGGAGGAAGAGGCGGTCGTAGGGCAGGCCCAGGAAAGTGCTGCCGGTCACAATAATCTCCAGCAGGTGGTGCAGTTTCCTCACTCTCATCACCTGCTCCTGAGCATCAACCTTGGTGCTGAGGTAATAACTCTGGAACCAAAAGCATTACTTATAAAGGTATATGTTAGGAGGCAGTCTTGTCATAGTTTGACTGAACAAAAATGGAATGATACCGGACTCACTAGGTGGTTTAACGTTGTCCATTCTTGACCTGAAAGAGGAACATAAAAACGCATGATGACCAATTGGTGCAGGATATCAAGTAAATGGGAGAAATTTATTTAGAGTAATCTTATAAATCAAGATACAGTTAGGTTTACATGTTAGGCCAACTGTGTAGGCATTTCAAAATGCCTTGGCCCTCGTGTAGAAGCTACTTACTGATGAGGTAGTTGATGTAGTCCTTCCTCATCTTGTCCAGGCCCATCTCCAGCAGCATGTGGATGGGGGTGAAGCCGGTGAGGGACACCGGTTCGATCTGCTGGTGGTACGACTGCAGGATGAGCTTACTGAGGGAGCTGTTGCTGTCCCTGTGGATCTAAGGGAGGCAGACCCAAAGTGTGGATCACTAAGCAGCCACAAAAAACCTAATATTTGTTTTGGCACGATAAATAATGTGCACAAATCAAACTATCACGTATGGCACTTGTGGTATATATACAGCTTTTTAAGTGACTGAACTGCAAACTAGGAATGTTCCTACTAATGCCCATGACATTTAAATGGAAGTTAAAACTTAAAATAGTAAACTAGTACATAAAACATATAAAACACGCAGAAAACTGACAAGATTTAGCACAATTTAATCTATATGGTTAATAATTGTTATTTTGTATCGTATAAGAGCCATTTTAAACCGTTAATCGCAATCTTTAATAAACAAATCGTATTTAAAATGCAGCAAGAAATGTTTGGAACTTTGCCCCATGCAATATGAACATAGCACAATATCTTGCAATGACTACGGTGGTGTTCCCGACAAATTGGGCTACTTTGAAAATTTAATCATTTGAACAGGCTAATGTTTTTTTTTTCATCCAGTGTTGTGAACATTAGTAATGGATGCTTGTTTTTTACAAGCAACATTTGACTAGGAACTTGGAAGACATAACATTCCAGTGCAAATTATGTCAATAATTTAAATGTGCACACTAATAAAATAATAATATGACAAATAATAACCGATAACGACCAGTAGTTCTGGTGCTGACTACAGCAGGTAGCAGCATTTAATCGACTAGTTCAAATTCATTTGTCAAGTGAAGCAAACGAGTTACTGTCAGTGAAACGCTTACTTACAAGCGAACCCTACTAGAAAAATACCATTTTATAAAGAAGAAAGGATAGTCGCCCACATCTCTACTGCAAACATACCCATGGTTTGATGTCTCCATATTTCAAAGCATCAATGACTAATTTTAGACAGTCTCCAATGTCTTGATATGAAGTTACACCTATGATACAAAAGCAGTGTTACAGCAGCTACAGGCTTCAACATATGTATTAACTTTTTTTCCATTGCATAGCTCAATGACAATAAGTGATTATTAACATTGTCATTCAGATCAGTTCCACAGAAGTCTAGAAACATAGCAAGCAACAAAAACGATTCTTCTTTCAGACAAAAACGAATGTATCCTGACATGTATCCTACACCCAAAATGTTTCTATCATTGAAGTACTATGTTGCCATTTTACTTCTAACAGATGACCTGGTCAGCTATTTGAGTATTCTTTGACGCAAGCCATTTGAAGACACCCTACTAAAAATGTGTTCTCTACTCATTCATTTTATCAGGTTGAAAAGGAGAGTCTTGTAGACTAAAGGAAAAAGCAGGGGCGTGGTCAATTCATCCAACCCAGCCTTGCACAATTACTTTTCTACTCCCAGACTGGATGTTTTGGAATCCCTAAGATGTTCGAGCTATAGGAAGGGTGCCTAACTACACTTTAAGAAACAAAAAATACGAAAAAAAACGTTGACACCGATATCAAAAGGTATCCAGTAGCAGTTTAAAATAACAGAAACGTGTCCATTCACATATGTATTTCCCTCAAAAGTTACAAAAGTTGAAAGTGCAAGAAAATGAAAGTTCCAAATTGCACCTACTCTTTCTCATCCGGACCCACAGCTGCTCAACAAAGTCTAGATCACCACGCTCTGTGAGGGAGCTGAAAATGGAGGTCTCTGCCATTTGCTCACTCTTCACTTTTGGTGCCTGGAAACAAAGAGACAGACAAATAAATGACAACAAAATGGTCAAGCCTTTCAAACAGGACTGTTGACAGACAATCTTCCTAGGTCATGAAAAAAACTGATTTACTACTATCTATGTACCTCGGTTGGTTTTGCTGCCTGATTCTGAAGTGTATTTGCAGTGTTCTGAAGCTCTGAAAATAAAGCAAGTAATGTTTGTATAACTTGATCACATCTTTTGAAACCACGTCCTGGTGACCACTGACCAAGCATCAGGTATATAGCCATACCTCCTAGGTAGGTCTTGGTCAGCTCTACAGCAGACAGGGTCTCCAAAGGTTCCATCCACTCTGTCTCACCAGTTCTTAAACCATTAGCAAGAATCTGACAAGAAGATTATTGACATGCTTTTCTGGCATTTTATAGTATTTAGCTATAACTAGCATTTAACACTAAATTGGAGAGGGAGGGAGAGGGGTGGACCAAGAACACAAGAACAATATGTCTATCATATTTTATAACAGCGAGATGGCTGTTTATCCTGGCTAAGAAAAACGTTATAGTCACCAACCTGAAGAAACTCCAGTTCCCTGTACATCTGAAACATCGGGCTCCTCATGTCCCCACTGGCCACCTTGATGTTCTACAAGAACGCAGAGGATCAGGTTGACAGTGCTAAAGGTCTGGAACCACGATGGTGGCCAATAATATATACTAACCAAGCCACATTACGTAGTGTTAGTGGATCCACAGTCACACGTTATTAAACGCTACTCACCAAAGTGGCCACAGAGGACAGAGGTGGGGTCTGCAGAATACTTTCAACATGGCTCCACTTGAAGTCCACTGTCACACTGCTCTGGGACTCAATAGTGGTGTTCTCAACCACGGTGGAACCAAACAAGTTGTACTGCGCACTGCCTTTGGTTACTATCTGGAATGAACATGACATTTAAAAAATATCATACTGTAAGGATGCAGGCAAGTATCCGAAACATTGTAACAATAACAGAGAAAAAGACCTGTCATACCGAGGAGGGATGATGTCTTTTCTTGTGCTCTTGTTTAAGCTCATCTAAGGTGATCAATGATGCTTTGTTCACAGTTGAATCTAAAAAGAATATATAAATGACAAACAAGACAATGTAAACCATTACAGAAGGATTAAACATGGTTTACAGAACAGACAGCACTACAATTAATGGTGCTTAAGTTAGCTTGCTCAGGTTAATGCCTAGATAACTGCTAGAGTGGACTAAACAATACCTTTACATGTGACAGAATATAACTTCACACCAGCAACTTTGTTGGCAATGCTGATGGTTTCTGCTCCTAACCAGCTGGTGCCTGCCGGGTCAGTCATGTCACAGCGTACCCATAGAGCGGGCAGGACAGAGTTAACTACTGAAGACACGTTGGAATTCTGCGACATGGTGTACCAAGACAGCAGCTGCCTGTGTAGTGAAAAAAAGATGTACTGTTGCATATTTCCTTGTACATTAGATTACAATGTAATGATGAGCATGATAGTACCCATCATAAGGGAGAGATGCCTTTATTAATCTACATATTTTTGTCACCTAGCTCTCATGATGCTGAGAGGCTGTGGCTCCGTGTCTATCTTGGATCTACGTGTCTCGTCATCAAAGTCCTCCTCATTCAATTCCTCATGTGTTTCACTGACTTTCGGGACCTTGAAAATTTAAGGAAGAATATTGCAAATAAAGAAAATTCACAATTGTCTAAATGATTACATTATAAGTCTGCAACATAATCAATGACAACAGACAAACAGACCAAAAACAAATCACATATTTATTTGAAAATGTATAAAGGGAATGAAATAATTAGTATCAAATAAATGATTAATCAGCTTAGTCAACTTTCACGCAGGACTTGCAGTTGCATGCACATTAAAAACAAAGTAATGCACTTGACAAACTCAGACACTTACTGCTTTTTCACAAATAAATAATTGTCTATCGCCACAGAACATATTAAGTGGGCCTGCTGAAGAACAATTTTCATTGTTCATCTTCAAAATCTGCAAATCGTCCTAAAATTAAAACAAGACATTATTTATAACGTTTAACAATTATTCGGTTGCTATCAGGTATGATTTGTTAGGAAATTCGAATAGTGTTACCTCGTATAAACTTTTTTCCTTGCCTTCATCTTGAAGATACTTGCTGAATTGAGATCATACACGCTCAGTTAACACTCGCCATATTACATTTCTGGAATAAATTACATCCTCGCTAGCTAGTCTGGTCACGTTTAACGTTAATTTGGTGAAATTATGTAGTAAAATAGCTTTAAATGTAAGGTTGAAAACATAGAACTTACCAAAGAATACTCAAAAATATTTTAGCATTTGATATAACGTCATTTGAGCTCATTTTAAAAAACTTGTCTTTTCTATCATAACAGATTGAATGCTTCTCAAAGTCAAACTTCGAAGGCTGGGCAGCAACAGCAACTTGGTTTGGACAGACGCGCGCGTAGTGAACGTCATAGGTCATCGGTCAATAAGATTATTTCCTGTTGATTATTTTTGCTATATGTTGTTTTAATACATGCAAAATATATGTCCATGCAAAATAAAATATTGTATTTTATAAGCAAAGATGTAATTTTAAGTTAAAAGAATACAGTACAATATTTTATCAATACTATTTTGAAAAGTAGTTCTGTCATTGAATTTTCCCTCCGCCAGCCTAGATATAGATCTGGTGTCAATAACTTTCTTATATACTTTTGAGGACTTCAACTAGTTAATGTACAATTAACATATATTATGCTTTAGATATTATATTTTTTGCGATATATTGCTATTTTATTGTTTTGAATTAACTGAGAGATTTGGTCGGAAGTGTCCATTGTATCGGAGGCATAAGTATTGTGGGTTGCACTACCAACTTCCTTTTCTACTGTGGCCGCCATTGAGTGTAGAGCGTGCTTCCTGGCGAGCCGAGAAGTAATTATCGAAAATGGTAAGTATTTTTAGTTATCAATTTCTCATTTGCCATCCAACTTGCGTTGTTTAGCTGTAATATATTTTATTTAACTTGCTTCTATCGACGCTGATTTTACACGCGTAATTATGTTAGTTGTTTGATTTCTGGATTGTTGCTTGAGCTAAGCTAACACGAACATGCATGAGGAGCCATCTTGACGGGCCTAGTACTTCGAAAAGATGTAGCCCAGTTCCACGTGTACCTCTTGAGGCACCCGATTCGGATTAGTACAAACTGATCACAAAGCCATCTGACGTTATCATAGATATACTTAACGTTGTTTAGCAATGGCATTTGCGCTGCTGGCAGGCTTGCTTACATAGTGTTACGTGGTTTATTTTATTCTAAATTCAATGCTACGAAGAATGTGTGGGGCTAACCCGACTTTTCAACTGCACTAGAATATGCGTCCGACTGAGTGGCTAACAGATTTTTCCTGCTGTTGCTAATGAACTACAAAATCTAATCAACATGTTAACTTTGATTCAACTCCATGCAGCCGGTTATGAGTTACTGTATCTGACCAATGTTGCGACAATCTTCCTGTAGGCCTGTGCCCGACCCCTGATCTCGGTGTACTCCGAGAAAGGAGAATCATCAGGCAAAAATGTTGTTATGCCTGCCGTGTTCAAGGCTCCAATTCGGCCTGATATCGTGAACTTTGTTCACACAAACATGCGCAAGAACAACCGTCAGCCATATGCAGTCAGTGAATTGGCAGGTAAGCAAATTTGCGTAAAATTGTTAGAATCTTTTGGAGCCTTGCTGATGAGTCAACTTCGGTCCGTGTTGTTGAAATCTATGATAATAATCGAAGTACTGAAAGGCTAAATGTCTCAAACATTTTGACCACAGTAAGTGTGATGTTCCTAATTTTCCTCGTTTGTTTTCCAGGCCACCAGACCAGTGCTGAGTCCTGGGGAACTGGTAGAGCTGTGGCCCGTATTCCTCGTGTGAGGGGTGGCGGTACTCACCGTTCAGGCCAGGGAGCCTTTGGAAATGTATCCTATAATTTTGAGTAGTGATGATACACATTGAATGTAAACTTCTGTTGGGCTTGCAGTGATGGTGTAATTTGCGTCTTACACTGTAACCAGTGACAGTATGCCTGCTGTCATATGCTGGCACAGATGGCTGACGAACATTGATTCTGAGCATACACAGGAGTGTTGCTGCCTTTGCTATTTCTTATGAGGATTACCTTAACTCTGATGTAGATGTGTCGTGGAGGACGCATGTTCGCCCCCACCAAGACCTGGCGTCGCTGGCACCGCAGGATCAACACAACCCAGAAGCGTTATGCCATCTGCTCTGCTGTTGCAGCTACTGCCCTGCCTGCCCTAGTCATGTCCAAAGGTATGTCTGCTCCCACCATGAAGTCCATACTGGGTTTATAAGCCTTGTTTAAAGATTAGTGTTATTTTTTGACTTGTCTTGATGGTGTAATTTGCGTCTGACTTTGTGTTCAGTGACAGTTGCCTGCTGTTATTATGCTGGCACAAGAGGTTGATGTGTATAGTGTTCTGAACAAGTAAACATTACAAGCTAACTCTTGCTGCTTTTTGGAAGTGCTGTACATGACATTGTCACCTTTATTCAGGACATCGCATTGAGGAGATCCCAGAGGTCCCCCTGGTGGTTGAAGACAAAGTGGAGGGCTACAAGAAGACAAAGGAAGCAGTGCTTCTGCTAAAGAAGCTGAAGGCGTGGAATGACATCAAGAAGGTAAGCTGCTTTTTGAAAAGTGCACGTGTCTAATACTGATGAGCTGTGATGAGTTACTGCTTCTAGGTCCGTGTTTCTGAGTCCTGTGATTTTAGTGGAAGTTCTGAGTTGAGACAATTGTCTCGCCTCTTTAATTTATTGTATACAACTGTTCTTTAATTGTTTGAAACTTGTCTTTTAGGTGTACGCCTCTCAACGCATGCGTGCTGGTAAGGGTAAAATGAGGAATCGCAGGCGTATCCAACGCAGAGGACCATGCATAATCTACAACCAAGACTCCGGTGTTACAAAAGCCTTCAGAAATATCCCTGGTTTGTTAATTTCTTACCCACACAGAACAAAAGCAGTTTACGTTTACTAAAGGTTCTGTAAGAGCTGTGTGATTTTAAAGCTATGATGAGTTTTCACTTCTGGTCCGTGTTTCTGATTTTTGTGATTTTAAGTGGAAGTTCTGAGTTATTTTTCTTCAGCAATCCTTTACCCTTAAACATTTGCTTTTCTTTCAACTGTTTAATGGTTTCACTGCTGTTGATTCCCAGGCATCACACTGCAAAACGTGAACAAACTGAACCTCCTGAGGCTTGCCCCTGGTGGCCACATCGGCCGCTTCTGCATCTGGACCGAGAGCGCTTTCCGCCAACTGGACGAGTTGTACGGCACCTGGCGCAAACCGTCTTCCAGGAAGGTGGACTACAAGTGAGTGATCTGTCACGCCTCAGACCTCCAGGGGTGTTACCGAAATGGTTATTGGAAACGATTTCATGGATTAGCTTCCGCTTTAAGTTCCTTTTTTATTTTTTGATCTGCATCTGTTGAAGTTCTGAGTCAATTGAAAGTTGAAAGCCTTTTCTGATCCTGGATTCTCATTATTCTAGCCTGCCAATGCACAAGATGAGCAACACAGATCTGAGCAGGATTCTGAAGACTGAGGAAATCCAGAAGGCACTCCGTGCACCAAAGTAAGCCCTGCACAGTTTTATTAATCTTGAGTAAAATTTAACCTTAGAACATCACTTTTTTTTAAGATGAGCTGATCAGCCATTTTGTCACGATAAGATAAACACAGTTGTATAAACATACTTGTGTTGACTGAATTGCAGCAAAAAGATCAACCGCAGAGTTCTTAAGAAAAATCCTCTGAAGAACCTGAGGGTGATGCTTAAACTGAACCCCTACGCCAAGACCGCAAGGCGTCATGCCATCCTCAAGCACGACCCTACTGTAAGTATGCGTAATGTCAAGATGAATGTGTGGCAGTTTCCCCCAAATGATTGCATGCAAATAAAAAAATTACCCCGATTTACACGAGCTGTGATGAGTTTCTACTTCAGGTCCGTGTTTCTGAATCCTGATTTCTATTGAAGTTCTGAGCATTTTTGTAAATTAGTAAGCCAATAGCCTGGTGTGTGATCCTTCACACTGAGTTTAAACTTTGCCTTTCCCCCCAGATCAAGGCCAAGATGTTGAAGCCCAAGATGACAAAGAGGGCCAAGAAAATAAAGAGGGTGAAAGCAGCAGCAGCAGCAGCAGCAGCAGCAGCAGCAGGAGGAGCAGCTGCTGTTGCCGCCCCTGCTGCACCAGCCACCACATAAAGCTCTTAATTCAGACTGTGGGTTCAGTAGTGGCTACCAATAAAACCAGGGTTTCAAATACTTGATTTGTTTGTGTGATTTTGATTTTTCTAGTCAATACACTGCAAGCTTAATACCACAAATATTTATTTCCATTAAGACAGTTTGGGCTGGAGCACAAGCTTGATGTTCAACATAAATAAATTATCTTCTGAACCGTAATTATAGTTTATTATAAAAAATGGCTTCGCATGATGGGCCTTTCAATGTACATTTAGTTGTAATTGTGCGGTTTTCACATGGCTTCTGATTTCTCTGAATTGGCACAGTTAAGTTGGATATGTATTGCGTTTGTACCCACATATTGAGTGGAGCTAAGATTTAGGCGGCAGTAAGTATTGTAGTGTTAAATTGGTACAGGGACCTATTTCCCCACACCATGGGTAGGGGTTACAGGCTGATTCAGTCCAATGGTGCTGCACAACCAGCCAGCGAAGTCCACCTCCTCAGCTTCTGACTGCTTGATGAAGGGATGGACCTAGGGAATATGGAAGTGACACGTGGGATCTTGTACGCTCATTTGTAAATGTAAATATAGTATTGAGTCTTACCACCAACTGTTTCAGGTCTGCTCTTTCAGCTGGATTCTTGACCAAACTAAAAAGCACAAAACATGGTATAATACACCATATATACAGTATCTTTGGGATAATGTGCAATTTTCACCACTAGATGGCAATGTAATTTGAGATTTTGTTGTAACATCAAACTAATAGAAGATTATAATACACAGATGCAGGTTCATAATATGCCTACCATTTATTCACAAAGTCTTGAAATTCTGGGCTGAAAATACCAGGGAGTTTAGGTGGTGGCTGAAAAAAATTTAAAAGTTACAAAAGCATTGACTAAATTAAATTGTGGTTCAGCTAATTAGTATTGCCATTAACAAAAATAAATAGTGCCATCTACCCACCTCATTAACTATGTAGTCAAGCAGCTCAAATATGGCCATGGGAGGTCTACTATCTGACCCGTACGCTAGGAAAAGAAAAGACACTTGTCATTGTAGTGATTCACCAGTCTATGGTTCTGCTTGTGTGTACTCAATGCATATTAAGGATACAATCCTAGTCATTTTAACAAACAATATAAGCAATCACAATGTTGCCTGGTTAGTCTGTCTATGTTGTGTCTTTCACTAAGTGAAACACTTACAGCTACCTGGTCGCCCAGGGGGCCTTGGCCTTGGAGAGGACTCACTGGACGATGCATCCCCTTCCATGGAGCAGCCAAAGATCTGCTCCAGCTCCCTGGTGTCAGGTGGTGGGATTGGGAAGCGTCCAATGGCCATCTCCACCAAGGACAGACCCATACTCCAAATGTCTGACTGAACCGAGTAGTGGGTGCCCTGTAGACGCTCCGGCTAGATCACATGGCAAAGTCAAGATAAATGATATGACCCCCCATGCATGCATGGAGGCCTTTTACATGGAGGCTATGCACTGTATAATCAATATATTTGGCTACATTTGTCTATGGTATAGTTTCAGCACATGCTTCAGACGGTAGAGTTGAATGCAACTGGTTAAATGAATAAATAATTTTGTTTCATCACAGCATACATCATACTCTGTGCCTCCGAGGGGCTGACACAGTATGACAAAAACACAGCACAACAAGCAGTGTGTGAACTCACAGACATATAGGATCGGGTGCCAACAAAGGAGTTGGCCATGGAGTCTATGAGCTGCCCACTCACTCCAAAGTCACACAGCTTGATTTCCCCGCGGGAATTCACCAGGATGTTAGAGGGCTTGACATCTGAAAGACATACACATGCAACATTTAGTACATTTCTGGCACAGAGAAAAAGGATTCAATAGGAGTGTGTCTCTTTTGTGTCAGCCATCATTCCATTTTCTTGATAATTATGCACTTTGAAGAATATATGAATGCCTGCAAATAGAAATCTCAATTAAAACGCGTCATGTGTTTTAACATGGATTTGCATGTGCAAAATTTGTAGCTTAGGTCTAGTAGTTAATTGTGTTTGTACTTTGTGTTGTGTTCCAAATGTGAAAATAACTTCTGAGACCATTATAGTGGCAGTGTCTTTGCATTAAATAAGATCCAGAAATTCATAGATTTATTATGCTTTTGACAATCTTTTTCCAGTCCTTGGGCATTACACAAAGCACTGTCTCCACATTGATTTGCTGCATGCTTGTTCTAACAAGAATTGAGATAACAATTGCTTTGTATTAAATATGAACCAGAAGAAAGAAATATCACCTCTGTGCATGATCTTATGTTTCTCTCTCAGATAGGACAATCCTTTAATGACCTGGAAAGATAATTACTTGATAAAACAGCATACCCAGCATAGCTTGAACGCATGGACGGAAATAACTAGCAGAGCACATTATGCATAGATGATAATCCTGCTTTTACTGCCAAGGGATTCACATTCTAGTGACTAGGGTGGAGTGTATTTCTGTTCCCAAGGGCATCTGAGATACTCACAGCAATACTGACTTTGCCTAGGATTTGCTCGGGGATCTTGCCTGCTTTCTTCAGCGACTGGTCCAGAGAGCCACCATCCTGAAGTAACAAAAGGAGGGAATGTAGCACATTGTATTTGGATACAGATCTTACAGGGTAGATGCCTGCAAATACTACCATGTAGTGTAATACTGTGCCAATGTATATATTGTATAATAAAACTACTTATTTATTGTAAAATTACTTGGGTACTAAGCTGGGCATAGGAGGGCATTACCATGTGTTCCATACAGATGCTGATCTCTCCATCGCTGTAGAAAGCCCCGTAGAAGCCCACAATGTAGGGGGAGTTACACTCGTGAAGCACCTGCAGCTCCCTGATGATCTGGTTCCTGATGGCCGGTTTGATCTCCAGGTGGATGAGCTGTGGCAGACCGGAGCAGATGGCTTCATAGATAAAAAATTACATTGGCCAAACGACATGAGAAATTCTGAAATGTTCTACTGAGCAGTTTGTTTTTCCAAACTATTCAAAGATGGCAAAAAAACAAAAGAGTCTGTTATTGGTCTATATACATAGCTGCTCAACGTATCACAAACTGAGTATGTGAGCAACAAAGGAGTAAAGTATGTGTATCCTGGCTTGCAATGGTTGAAATAGTTTTATATATGTTATAGCATACACCTCACAAACATTAAGTTAGTGCTTATTAATATATAGTTTAGTATTTGATACACAGCTTTAAAACAGATTAAAATAGCTCTAACCCCAGTCAACGGCTGCTGCCAGTTAAACTGAAAAAAGCTTGAAAAAGCTCCCTGTCAGAGATAGTAGAGAGGATGGCTCAGCGCAGGCATGTCAGGGGATGGCCAAGCTAGCTGTGTGAGAAGCATTGCAGGCACAGTGAGACAACGTAGAGGCAGGAAGCTCTGTTAAACACATCACAGGATAAATACGACTCAAGGGGTAGTAGCTGACGACAAAGAAAGCAGGGTTCTCACAGTAACACAGAGATTCAGTCGTCATTATTGTTGGGGGAGCCTCCACCGGCCTTACCAACAATAACACTGCCTTGTTTTGCTATAACTGTCTTGGCTCACCTTCCTGGCCATGATGAGGCCCGAGGGTCTGTGGGAGACCTTGAAGACCACCCCGCCGTTTCCGGCACCCAACTCACAGATCTTCTCAAAGTCATCATCCTTCAGCTCGCCCACCTTCTGCTTCTGCGTCAGAAAAGCCTCCAAGCGTTTGCGCTGCTGCTCGTCCAGCTCCAGCTCCTCCAGCTTTTTTTGCAAGGCCTCCAAGTTGGTCCTGACACAGAGAACAAAAACGAGAATGTTTGCCTGTTCCAAACAGCCACGTCCTTGAAAATAAATTGCATATTCCCCAAAGTAATTGATCGTTTTTCTTTCTGCTACTTGACGAGGTACACTTTAAGCCTAGATTAAGGGCCAATTCAATTGATAAATACATTTTGTGAAGTACATTTAATTTATATACTGTATGTTAATACTGCAGAACCTATGTCTCATTTGTAGCTCCTTAAAAAAGTGAGAAACCAAATAATTGGCTAGGTAAAGAAGGAATAAGATAAACACCCTGAGGGGGGTGTGTGCTCCAGCAGAGTTCCTTCCTAGATCCTAGAATGAGGAAGCTGGAAGTTCCTCTGACTGTTGCCGTCTGCCTCTTTCCTGGTCCTGTTGTCATGGCAATGCATTTCCTTTCAAATTCATTCGCAGAAAGAACCGATCTGACCAACAGTTGTTCCACTGTTTTTCCTACTCAAAACTCTCTTTCTCACTTATCCAGTAACTGCAACTCTCTCACAGATGCTATTGGCCTCACACTACTCAGGTTATTAGGTCAACGCCCATGGAATCGCCAAGCCACTTCAAATGCAAATGATCAAACGATCACACAGTCCATTAGCCAGTTCATCAATCCTGTGTGTGGTAAACCCCTTTAAATACCTTGCTGTCAGCTCAGCCAGAATGTTGAGATACATTGACTAATGGTGCCTATAGAATGACAGGACGGACAAAAGGTCTCTAAGGAGGTGTTTGTCGATGTCAAACCCAGAGCTTCTTGAGCTCCAAATGGACTGAAAAACATTCATTCAGAAGGCGTTAATACCATGTAGCTCTGGTTCAGATGTACAACACTATGTTCATCTGAGTGCAGTGCTACACCAACAGCCTCATACTTCCACAACAATTGAGATGCAAATGCATGCATGCTTTTCATCATTTGAAGTGCTGCTCCACTACACTCTAACAATATGCTTGGGCGATGACAACAATATTATGGTGGTCAAATCCTCTGCTAATTAGCATCGGTTCTATCACGACTCGCTCATTGTGAAGCAGCTAGAAACTAGAATGGGTGGGCTGTTCATGGCTCATCTTCATGCGGCAAGGCGAGGGTTAAGGGTTGTTATTTTTGTTAGCAGGCCCGTATATCCATGGCGACAAGGAGTGGAGTGGGAGGGAGCTGTGGGTGGAGTGGGCTTGCTGGCGACTGGAGCCGGAGGTGGAGATACAGAGAATGAGGAGAGGATCCGCCTGGTACAAACGCGCACACAAACACACTCTACATCGAGCGTGGGAGGGACTACAGTAGCGGCACACCCCAGCCCCCCTCGACAGGAGCGTGAGGATGTGAGCATGACTCCTGCCTCTCGTGTTCCAGCCACACAATGCCCAAGGACATCCATCGAGTGAACCTCAATACAAGAGATTCACAGTCTCTATATCTTGTCTCACTGTCCTCCTTCTACACCGGCCCACTAGACAAATAGTTCCTACTTGATAGCATTGAGCTAGTCCATCCATATATTTGTTTTCGGTATATTTATGTGGTCTAAATGTCTTGCAAGGGTTGGGTTGAAGTGTTCAGCAGACAAAGCCACATTTTGTGGCTAGACAGTAGTAGCAAGGTCCTAACTAATGAGAGATATGATGCTGACACTGAGGCTGCTCTAGCAATTAACCATTAATGTAATTTCCAATAACGTTTCCTGTGGTGCTTGTCTCTGCTTGATCCAGCTGCAGACCAAACACCAATCAAGGGCCTTTTTTCATATAGAGACAATATTAATAATTGTAAAATTCACCCTCCTTCATACTACTGATCAGGTTATTCTCTATATACCCGCAATGGAGGTCAACCATATTAATTGAAGATAGCAAACTATATGGATACTAAAGACTCTAAGAGAGTGCTTATATAGAGTCTGGGATTTAGGCTAACCATTGCTATGGAAATAGTCCTTTGAAGCTGTCCTTTCATATTGGCTCACAGCGTCGCACACTGCCTACTGAGACTGTGTGTTAGCGTAAAAGTGCAAGAGATGACCCGATAGAGATTTCGAACTGTAACTCTTCATTACTGCAACAGTACAGACCAGCAGAGCCTGCTCTCATACTAAGTACAGTACGCTGTCTTGCCTTGCTAGTAGGTCACAATAGGCTATTTGACCCAAAACACCCAGATCCTTTATATGGAAACCAAGTGACAGTAGGGACCATGGTTATTCTGTCAGCAACATATCGACCCTGCTCGGCCCAGTCATCTGCCAGAGTATAATAGCCTTACTGAGCCAAAAAAAGGAATCATGGTAAGCCCAACTACATCCCACCTTCAGTTGTACTCCTTCTGGGTAGCGGGAATCCATAAAGTCGCCGCTATAGCCCAGACTTCCAAAGACCTGAGTTAGAGGTTCCTGGTTGGAGCATCTACATTCCAAAATCTGCCTGCCACAGCCTGTTCAAGCCACACAGGAATGCACCACATTCTGTCTACATACAAGCTGTCATACGTGGTGCAATGCAATACTGCTTCAATGGAGCATTATCGCTTTATTGCAGAGGCAAAAGCACATAGTCTAATTGTGTTAGGCTGTGCTTTTTCTATGAACAAGTAGGGCACAGTTATCCAAGTATTCTCCAATGGAAACAAGTCTTTAAACAACTATTCAGTTCAAATTAATCAACAAAAAATATTATTTAAATGTTTGTCTTTCCTGCAAGGACCCTAGCCTACAGTGCTATAAAACAGAGCCTTGGCATCAATTTACCTGAACTCATTTTACAGATTGCTGGCATATATCCTTGCCGCATAGTGTAAAAGAACAAGCCTCATTGTGCATTTGCTATTTGTTTTTTAAACAACTGTGGATAAGGGAAAAGAGGGCAGTCTCACTTTAACCCTGAATGTAAATACAACCAGTCTGGAAATCAGGATATTAGCAGCAGCTCATGAGTCAGAAATAGTTGTTCATTTTAGTGATTACATTCATAACAGCATGAGGACTTGAAGGTACACCCCTGCATAGTTTACTATACTTCTTTGGGAAGAGAGTTAGCGGGTCATCACAACACTTCAGCATCCCATTACTTCATAGGAAATGCGTCATGAGGTTGTGTCAGTAGGCTGCTTGAGACATTCTTACAAAAAACTCCCTACAGCAATACCCAGGATTGTTTTATTCCTTAGCCCCCCCTCCCTCCCTCCTTCTCTCTCGCTCGCTCTTGCACCCACATCCCCAACCACAAACACACTCACGCACGCACGCACGCGCGCACACACACACCCCCACACCCACACCCACACCCACACACACACACAAATATACATATATTACATGTTTCATGTAGGCAACGGGTTAAAGTAGAAAAATTGTAAGAGGAGAGTTACGATCGATAATATAGTGTGCAAGGGAATAAAACAACAGAGATTATACTCACTCTGAGGCACCCGTCCCATTTATAGTGTTTCCATCAGGAATCGGGTTAAGTTGGATTGGCTCTGGCTTCCTTCTCTTTTGCATGTTGACACTCTTGTAATGGTTCACTGCCAAATAATCTCTGCTGTTCCACTGAGGGGTAGCACGCGTAATGGGTGCAATTGTAGCCTGTTTTGAAAGACCTAACAAAACAACTCAAATGTATCAAATTAATATATAGCTGCTAGTAGGTTTCAAGATCATAATTTCTGCGCGTCACTTCATGGATGGCACTGGTGGAGGTGGTAGGCTACGTCACAAAAATATTTGCATGTCTTCCGGAAAAATAGATTTTTGCCTGGAGAAGTGCTACCTCTACTGGTAATTGACAGTAATGCAATTCCAGACGGTGAAAGTCTTTTGAAACAGCAGGTTTGTACGGCCTGGTCGTCTTGTTGGTCTTTAATACAAACTGATCCAATGAGTCTGCTGATGCTGATGGCAAACAATGCACTTAGTTTCTTATAGAAAAAGTATCTATTTCTGTAGTCTACTACGATCAAGCATATTGACATATCGAACCCACTGACAATCATGAATATACTGTAATAAACCGAAAGTCAAAACAAAAATATGAAAAATATATTAAATACTAATTTAGTAGGCCTAGGCATGTATTTTACATGCACGATTACGTTTGCATCAAATCACACTAAAGCGCATATTGCAACGCTTACTTTGTCTACTTCTATAAACCATGACGAATATGCGGTAGGATACCCAACAGCCAAGGTTATACAAGGCAGTCGGTGGCTCAACACTTAAACATTGATCCGAAGACCCGAAGGTTGGAAGTTCGAACCGAAGGGGAGACTGTGTTAGGATCTGAAGTTGTGATTTCCGATGTAACCACGGCTGCAATATAGAACAGTGTATTGTTGCACATGGAATCACAATAAATAACATACGGTTCCCACCGACAGAACCTACCAAGTTATTAGGCTTCCTGTGCGATGGTTCCATACAAATCCAATGTTTTCTGTATTCCAAATCTCTGCGAATATGAGCCTGGCTCCTACTATTATTACTCATAAAATGCACCTACATACATCAACATATATAAAGAAAGGCTATTCTTTGTCAAGAAATTCGTCTGACAGTCAACAGAGCCCAAATGTAAGTTGAAGTAGGCCTGTATTAAGTTCTCTGTAGGACGCAACATCAACACCGGCATTAAGATGACGTCACAGGAGTTTAAAGTGGGCCGCGCTTCGCTCTTCGAGGGAGATGAGAAACGGGAGGCGCTGGAGATATGACTCTCAATGTTACACCTCCTTTCCTACAATAAACAACAAATAGTTCTGATTGAATAAATCTACACGGCTTGAATTACTTTTTTGTGTGTTGAGATTAAATTGCAAGCCACATTCGATTACACGCTAACAGGACGTTTCAAACGCACATATTTAAACTGAAAAGGAGGAAAACTTCGAAGTCTCTGGAAGGTGAGAGAATTGTTTGATTTTTGATGAGGAAATAGGCTGTTGGTTACTCAGCTATAGTTGGTTATTTCTGTTTTGTGTTTGGTATTTTTAATAATATTGACTAGGGCCATTGTTTAATATTGTTTTAATATGACTGGTGTATCCCAGCAATAAAACATTCTATACAGTTCATACAATGCTTTGCATGGTTTATTGCATGCTTTGCTAAATTATACAATCTATTAAACAATTATGTTACTTTCGATCCTTATAAAAAAATCCCCACGGTGCACTGAGTAAAGGCCCTGCTATGTGTGAGACATTTTGTAGTCCTTAAGTGTTGTTGAAATTTGTGTTTGTGGAATCTATGAAGTACAAACCAGACGGCTAGCCAGACAAGCAGTTTTAATATCAGCTCAGTTTGCATTTGCTCTTGCGGTTTTATTTCTAACCGCTAGATGACAACATAGCGCAAATTACTGTCAGTAGGGCATTGCGTAAACTAACATTTAAGAATATAACCGACACTACCACTGGATCAAAAGAATATGTATTTGGTGAGGAGTAAAGACATTGTTGTTATAATGAAATATGTGTATTCAGTATTATTTGGCTTTTGAGAAAGTTAAAATAGGGACTGCATGTAAACAAACTCACACAAACACAAGTTGTATTATCTTTCATACGGTTTTCTTCTGGACTCCGGATTAAACCCATCATGCAATGAATAGTTTAACTAAACTGCAATGCAATTTGTCAAAAGGTAATTTGTCATAACTCCATATTGGTAATATAGTAATGCAGCTTTTGTTTTTGGACATGGGGCCAAAGCTTTTAGTATAATTAAACAGCTTTAGTGTTTTAAAAGATGAACATTTGTTTCCCCCATTTATAGAATTAGCTCTTTGATTTCATATAGGTATTTAGTTGTTCCGAGTGTGCCACATATATGTCATCTTATAGGTCTATACACATCAATACTACTTAATAAGGAAAAAATGCTCCACCGTTCTTATTTGATCTGTTCTGTTTTTAACTATGAGCTGTCGGTGTGATCATGTGGGACATTGTATGGAAAATAAACGTTAACATGACAGGTTTCTCACGTCCTAAGAGTAGGCTCCGTGCTGCCAGGCTGGTGTTGTGTTTTTCTCCAGTGCCTAGCTTCAATAGACCCCTGGACAACTGTCACAGTGTGGAGGCCCTATGCTGGCACCCTAAGCAATCCTGACAGCGTTTAATGAAAAGTGAGCAGAAACGTCTTGGTCTCATTTTCAGAGCTGTGGCGAAGCAATGAGTTCTCCAAGGGCATACATGATGGGTTAGTCCATTTGCCTCAATCTTTGTTGTGTGTAGTTTACAGTCTAGTAAACCCTTTCAAGTGAAAATCCTGATGTTTGCCTAAATCAATATGTTTAATTAGCGCTGATGAATGAAGGAGCATGGCTGTGGAAAGCTGACAGTTGTTTCCATTCCCAAGGAATAAATGTATTGGCATGTGGTGAGAAATTGTCCTACATGATAGGAATTCACAAATCTATAGATGTGCAGGCTCTCTTCTAAAATTAGTATATGAACGAAAAAAGCAAACTCACTTAGTACAAATTTTCTCTTCCTAGTTAAGCTAATATATAATTTTATATTAGAACTATAAATGGACAGTCTAATCTCTTGGATTGAAGATCGCTTGTTGAATAATGTGATGAGCATTTCTTTGTGGGTTACATTTGATCCTAGAATCTCAAGTCATCCTAGTGATTGCTTTTTTGTTTGGTGAAATGCAGTTAGACTTACATAAAAATAAGTGTCATGTTCATTATGTTTGGTATTGGAAAGATCCAGGACTTTGCTTTTCATTATCTGCAACCATCACACGTTTCGAAGAGAAAAAAAGTCTTTACTGTAGAGCTTATTCCTTTAAAAAATATGGTACTGAAAATCATATTTGCCCTCAGAATGCCTCCAAAGAAACAGCCACCATGACCTTTATTCTGCAAATAGAGCGGTTTTTTTCTTCAATGAGCTGACTGATAGATGTTATTATTTCAGCAAAAAATGAATTGAACATTGACCAAATACCCTAGAGACAAAGCAACTGCATTAGCAAAAGTTAATGAAAAATATGGAAGGAGTCCCTGAACTTTTCGTGGCAAAACATGTCTCTACACTTTGGCGAACAGTATTCATATTTATTCTCTCCTCTGCAGTGAAGCATAGGAACAAAGAACTTAATCCAAACCCAATACACATTTTCTGGGTTGCAACTCCAGAAATTGTATTAGGCAACATACTTTAATTATAACATACAGCTTAAGTCTATAAGGTATTTCAATGATTGGTAGGTTATTTTCACTTGGACAAATAAGCTACTAAATACCTAATGTTAAGAACAATAAACATTTAAAATGCATAGAGTAATGCATATATTAAACTATGCTAAAGTGCCTACCTGGTTGTTTTTTTTGCTCATTATGTATTTTGAGGAGTTGAAGGACACAAGAGTTGCTATTGTGAATTAGGTGTAAAACATACCATGGCAATGGCTCATAATGTTTTCAATTACATTGCCAACATATTGAAACCTCTAATATCAGGCTTGTATAATTTGTTTGGAAGGCTGACCTCTGTTGTTGTCAAAGGTGGTTATTCTGTTGAATATTTGACATATACATCATATGATGAAAACTAAAGATCCAATGGTTACCTAAATGGGCAGTATATTAGTTCCTCTAGAGGACCTGGCCGTCAGCTTCTGATAAGGCCTGCTGATATTGAATTAATAGCCAGACAATGGTCGCCGTTGATGTTGGTCAGCCAAAGCTCTGCAGGGAAATAGATTGTCTTAGGCCTGTCATGCAACCACAGCTCCCAGGCCGGCGGGGGAAAACGATGAGCTCAGTAAGATTTCCCAGATAGTGGAGCTCTGTGTTAATCCCCCTCCCTGAGGTGGGATGGGCTCCGGGTACTCCTGGAGAGGAGCTACACAACCACAGCGCAACACCACCGCTGGGCTAAGGCGCTGATTAATGCACTCATCAGTCCCTTTCTGGTTGGTCATAATGACAAGCCACGCTCCTCCTGGGAATCCTGTGACTTTTTACAAATACTGCTGATGCTCCTGCTTACATCTGCCACTTTTTCTTTCTTCTCTTGTCAGAGAACTATTAGCATACAAACCCCAAGTCCCCAGTCTGGGCCTGTTGTCTGTCTGCCTGTCAGTCACAGTACAGGGAAATCTGCATGGCACAGAGTGAAACGGTAAGGACTTTGTTCTTCAATAGCTGGGAGAATAGGGATGGGAGATGTGGGACTACTGTTGGTAGGGCTGTTTAAGGTAATGTCTAATCTTGCAATGAGTCTTGCAATGAGTCTTGGAGTCAACATTTTATTCCATTATTTTATCTAATACTGTATTGGCATATATATTTAATAACTTAGACAAACGTAAAACGGTTTCATAACCTCCACAATTCCAGGATGCCAGTTATTGTCCAATAAATATAATTCTAGTTGGCGTTAGAAGAACCCGTTTATCAGTGTGCGGTGTAAAGTCTCACTGCTTTAAAACCTTTCTGCTTATTGTGCTATGTAGACCTGCAATGCAGCTTAAGAAAATTGGCCTGGCTATGTACATGAACCTTGACTGTGTCTCACTGGGATTCAAATGACTATGGTTGTGGCCTTTTTCAATCAGACTTCATTGGTGCAAAAGTCAGACCTACTATCGTAAGCCCCAGAAGGGGATTGTGAACCAGGATAGATGAAGGAAACTCATCGAATTGAATAGTATGATTAAACTGAACCTCTGATCTTAACGGGATTAGGCTATTGATTCTTTCTTTCTGTAGGCCTAGGGAACATAGGTCCGTGTGTGGTTTGAATAAACAATCATGAGAATATGAGTAGGCTACATAGCCATTGCTGTTACTTCTTTTTATTTAAATTCAACTGCAGGCTCAATGATGAATGAGCCCCATTCACTCTGCTGTCAGGTGGGAATGGTGGACATGGCACATTTAGTAGCCCAGAAGGCCTGTACATGATAGATGATCACAGAGTGGACAAATGAGTCACTGTGCCCAACTGCCCATTAACAGAGTGTGATGTCTAGCCTCGGGCGTCTGTCAGAGGACTGTCTAATCACAGTGATCGCGTGTTTTGGATTTTTTAAAAACTCTCCTCGGGGAGATAATCACAGCAACGTGGTTCTGCTGAACCTTCAATCTTTACTTTTGCCGTTTGCCTCATTGGTCATTGCATTGGTATTCAGTGCCCGCACATGTGCCTCGCTGCTATGTTTTGAGACTTGTGTTTCGGGGCTTTTCAACACCTCATTAGACAAGTGCGGCAAAGCAGATGGCGTTCCAACGCCGATGCCTAGTGATGGATCTGGGTGTTATCATTAAGGCCAGTTCGAGTCCCAGCCACATAAAGCCCCCGCGCTTATTCAGCACTGAGGTCCCTCTTCTCCAATCAATGGCCGGCTGTCAGGCCAGAACGGGGCAGGCTTTGAGCCACACTTGGGATTTGGAGGCCGAAGAACTGTCCACTCAACAAGGGGGCCAGCTCATGAATAATACAGCCTCTCCAACCCACTCGGCCCCGCCGAGGGCACGCTGCTGCATCCAGGGCTGTCCGTAGAGCACAGGGGTCAGGGCAGAGCCGCCTGACAGCCCCCCTCGCACTAGCACCGCCCAGGCCAGCCAGATACAGCTCCAGTTAGGAGGAAGAGACTTCGTGGGCTTAAGGCAGCAGAGAGGTGAGTCTGTCAGGGTGTGGGCTGCAGTCGGTCTGCTCCTGAATAATGTTGGGTTATATGGGCTGTGTTTGGGTTGTGTTGGTGGAACTGTGCACCGCTGTGCTAGGAGGCTAGACATGGAGGGCTGTGTTGATCAGCTGCGGGGTGGTTGGGCTCACAGCAGGGGTAGAAATTGGGACAGAGCCTTGCAAAGGACACTGATCATTAATCTCATGTCAGGGTCATGCTACCGCCGTGTGCCACATGATAAATTCATTACATGACTGCATGTTGCAGTGTAGGCTCAATGCTTTTGCTGCTTCTGCACATTTGAATCCATTACATATTTGTAACTTGGCCTATGCATAGCATTGTGAATTTAGACAAGCTGAATCGCAATGAAAAAAAGTGGCCCTCTAAAAACGGAGAAAAAAAATTTAAGCGTGTAGGCGTCAGTTTTAACTTTTGGTTGTCATCTTTTGATTATGATTTCGTAATTCAGTCCATAGTCATGACATCTGGTGTTGTCAACTTCTCAAAAGACTCCTAGATTTAAATGCATTCTTTAACATAATTATAACTTATTGTTAGTCTTAGTACACAGGTATAGGAGTAACTTATTAAGTCTTTATGTTATTCTCCGCTAAAATAAAATGTGAGACGAAAATGTCAAGGCATCGCATCACCTCCTTTGTAAGCAAATGTATTTGTGCTTTATCTTTGGCTTAATTGCCAGAATTTTCATAGTGCTTTGGCGATGGCAGCTAGCCTAATTAGTGTGTGAGGGATTGAGGTGTTGCCTCGTTTGTTTTCTGGAGTGTGTTTGCAACAATGACCCGAGTTGGTTTTGTTGGGAAGCCATGTAAGATAAACTATGATTAACTCGCTGGTTTGTTTCATACTCCATCTTGTGCAGCATCTCACGTTTCTGCCACATAGGTGGGTTTCAGCATTGGTAAATAAACTCCTTTGGATTCCAACAGGGGCTGGATGACTGGTCATGCAGTGTGTCACTGTCACCTACTACAGCTCTCTTCTTTTGTTCCATGTATGATTTCATTCAAGGCGATTATGGAGAAATGGTCCCAGAGTCTCAAGGACATTCGGAGGAGGGTCATGGCTAGAATTGGACATACATCTTTAATAGGAGTAGGGTCAATGGAGCACACGTTTTACCATATGGAAATCACCTCTATGGTGGCCGTGCCGATCGTTTCAGCAGAACATATTTTCATCTTTAATGGTGGTGATAATATCTCGTTCCCGATACACTCATTGACTGGAAATCCTGAAGGTTAATAAGCTAACGCTACAGGCAGGAATACATCCATCATTGATCAGATCTAGAGAAAGAGTAGAGATTTCATTTGAGCGACGGTGAGGGACAAACCTTCAGAGTGCATATTCATCAACTTAGCACAGGAGCTGGACCTCTTTGCATCAGGGCATTCCTGTTTTATTTTGCTGTAACATATTCATTGTGTTTCCATCAATATGTCTATTTTCTATAGCGCCTACCTATTTATTACTACTTCCAGATGATCTCGTGTGGCAAAGACAACGTTTCAGTGGCCCCGGAGTCAAGGTTTTGATGTATGCAGGCTGTCCTCCCTCGTGCCTTTTCTCCTCCCTTTCCTCTCCTCACACATCGCTTACCCCAAGACACTTGGGAGGAATTACTCACTGCTCGGCTTCTGACACCCTCGGACACTGACACAAAATAAATGAAGACACCGAGAAGACACAAGGTTCGGAGTTAAGAGGGCGGTTGTTGAGGTGTGAAACTATTGGGGTGTAAAATTGCCCTGGCGGCAATGCTGTTGTTTCAGCGTTTCACGGAGAGCCGTTCCGCTCGCTTCTCTGCCTGCCCATGTTCCCCTCTCTGTCTGCCTCTGTCTCTCCCACCTTTTTCTATTAGACTCTCCTCTGTTTTTTTGTATCTCACTTTACCACCATACTTGTGCAGACATTGGCTCAGACCCCGGGTGCTGGAAATTTCTAATCAACAGCCCTAACAACTAAACCACCACAACACGGGGCAGACGGACTGACTCACTCCCGTCCTGTTGGCCTCTCTCAGATGGCAACCCAGGAAGCCAACGGAAGTGTTCAACAGGCTAATATGCACCTCACTAATCAGCTTTTATTTGGTCTGACTGCTCTTGGCCCAGACAGCGTCTCACTCTCCGCTCAGACACAGGGTGGCTAATTGTTTGTGTGGAGAGGAGGAAGCCCTACTGGCGCAGGCTAGCGATGTGATGCTGCTGCTTTGTGGCCTGGCAGCTTGTGAGCCCAGCCTGGGACAGCGGAAGGGGCTGGTGGAGCCCAGAGAGGGCATGCCACCACACACAGCTGTCGATAGGCTGCCCGCGGCTGCTTATTAGACGCCCGCGGTGCAATTTAGTCATTTTTTCATGCGGTGTTCGGTGTCAGGTAACCTCACAGTCGTTTGTTGTTTTGCTCAATTAACACTTTCTTCTAAAAGAAAATAGGTTTTTCCTCACTTCGCTGTATCCAATGACAACTGTCTGACTTCAGGTCTTTTGCGCTTTCAACAACATCTAATTAACTGGAAATCAATGCCGTAATATTTGAGTTAAAAACACTAACAAGAGGTCACTCTGGCTGTGTTTTAATTTCATTTGAATGTTTGCTAACTTCAGCCTCAGACAAGCACTTTGTTTGATTCACTTGTCCGCAGAAACTTCTTCTCTTCCAGGCAGACCATTTCTGCTATTCAGGTTGCAACGCCCTGTCAGTGTGCCAGAGGATGCTATGACATCTGCCTAAGTGTCTACTGGTCAAGCTTTGTGCACTGTGGGGTCCAATAGGCCATAGAAACCGTCTTTGTAATCAGAGTAAAACCAATAAAGGAATAAGTAGGTCCTCCTCCCTCCTAGGGGCTACGTCTGGCCTCGGCCGGTGCTGAGGCAAGGTTATTGGGATGAAAGATGGTGTGGAGATTAGTGGGCCCTGCCCGAGCCCGGTGGACGACCAGCATGCCGCACTGCGTGATTTATGAGAGTCGTGATGATCAGCGGTGGCTGCATGAATAAACCATGTGGGCAGAATTAAGCTCCCGTTAAACGCCGGCGCCCGGCGCCTGCCAGGTGTCTCCTCCTCCGTGTGCAAACCCGCACGCAGTCAGGAAGCCGTGTCGCTGCTGATAGCCAGTGTTTTTTTGGGGGGGATGGGTCAGTTTGCGTAGTCCGCTAGGCAGCGGCTGCTCGGTCGGCTTTCCAGGCTTCTGCTCCTCCTCTTCAGCGAGGTTAATCCACATACCAGATAGCTCCCTGGACAATTCTTATTTTTTTCAAGTGCCGTTGTTGCCCCTTTTTATGCTGTGTTTGGTACCGTATTGCACGATGCACACGGTGACAGGGTTGAAACACGGCGCCTGCCAACATGGAAACGCAATGAACTATTAGGCTAGCGAAGAAATATTTTGTCACAAGCCTGTGATTGAGTCCTTTGATCGTTGGACAAGGAACGCTACTCCCCTGAACAGAACAGTTGTAGCCAGGGGAAGCTGCGTCCGTGATGAGCCACCCCACAGCCTCCCTAATGGGCCTTAATGAGAGGAGGCCAGCCGCCGAGAACTCACAGGGATGGTCGGGTCAGCATTAGACCCCCGCTCAGCTTCTTTGGCCACTCACCAAGGATCAGTGTTCTGTATGGTTACACCTGTAACTGCTGAATCACTGGTACTTAGGCTTCCAGCATCCTTCAACAGGGATAACAAACTGGGTAGAGACTTCTCGTGGGTAGCCAGCTTGATAGGACGGAGATACGTGATGTGAGCGGAGCGCTTGAACCACAGGTTCAGGGTGCACAAAACATAAGAATCACATTGATTTATATTGATTTAATATATTGTAATTAACTGGACACCAGGCGCCACAAAGGGGCCGCATGAATAAATCATGGTGTCAGGGGTTTAAGATCAACTTGAAAAGTGACTGCAGCCAGTAGGTGACTTGAGCTTGACTGCGGAGGACTGAAACCAATGAAACGTGTTTCCTGCAAAGGGCATCTGATCAGTCACAAAAGAGGCCAGATGCTGACTGGCCCCTCAATTTCTCTAAACCGCCACTGAGTGACAGACTTTAGACAGACGTGGCCCTCACCATGCGGATACTGTCACTGACCTGTTGGAGGCAGACACGCGGGCGCAGGGGTTCACGCACCTTCAGGCGAGGGCATTGGAGTTCCCGCGCCTGAAAGGATTGTTGGTTAATGACATGTAAATCCATGTACATTGTCTAATTGCACATAGCCTCTTGTGCTTACATCTCCATAATTGCCCAGTGAGGTGCTCTTTCAGCTGCCGGACTCAAAGCGAGGACATGGGCGGTCGCTGCGAGGGCCACGAGAGGGCTTGATGCTCTGAGTAATGAAAGTGGTTTTGAACAAGAGCTCCATTCGGTGGGGGGCAAACAAGTCATGGAGAGCACTTTGTTTGGTGTAAAGTGCACACTGGGGAAGTCAAAGGAACAAGTTGTTCCTTTGGATTTGGCGCAGACTCCGAGGGTGGGAATTCACCGGAAAGCTCTCGGCAATGAGTACTGTATCGATCTAACTTTTGTCTTATTGTTCTCTGTAACAGACTTTGGGTCGGTAATGAGCAGAAAACAGTGGAGCTCTCTGGCCCGTACCTCTGCCAGAAGTGAATCTCTCGCTTTTCATTGCAATCTTTTCCCAAAACTGAGATGTAAAAACCAATACCAAAGAATATGACAGAGATTCATTCTGGCATCTCAATATCAGACAGTTACGTGTCCTTAGATTAAAGTCCCTTTGTGAATTTGTTGCTTTGAAATATTACCACTGTCAGTGAGGGAAAATGGTATTAGTATTGTACTGTCTTTATTGCACACCAACATAAAGTGAAAGTCGATGGTGTCTTAAGTTTGTTGTAAGTTATTAAACATATTCAATAGGGAATGTATCTGCTTCACCTTATGTAACAAGGTAACATAAAGCCTGTCACAATGTAATAATAAATTAGGTTGCCCAGTGGCACAGGGGCCTAAGATGGTCGCCCGGGAACACAGGTGGCTGGTGACTGCATCGGTTCAAATATGGGCTAACACTGTGCTTCTACCCAGGACTTCCTCTCCTTCAACTAAATAATCCTATTAAAGCAAATAGTGTGTAATAACTGTTCACATGTTTGTAGCTGAACTTGGTCTTTCAAAACATAGTTTTACTTCAATGCAACCTCTGTACCTTTGTTTTCCCTTAATGCATTTTACTCTAATGAGAATCTATTCCGTTGTATTTTGTTGTAACTGTAAGGATGAATACTACATGAGCAATATCACAAATTGAGACAGAAATACCTGGCAACTGTAAAACCTGATAATGGGCACGGTTCATTCTTTGTGGAGTGTGTACTGTCTGTGAACATGTTGGACCTTTACTGTGTTGGGGTTGCACAGGATGTGCAGTGGGCCTTTAAGTGCAGATTTTTTCAACCCTCCAACTAGAATGTTGAGGAGTTTGGTCCTGCGCTTAACAGAGCTTTATTTTAGTCAGTCAAATGCATTCTTTCACTTTTCATCATTGCATCTAATTCAAGTGATTCAACGTAATGGTGTGCAAAGATTGGCATGGGTGATTGGTCCCATCTTCTCTTTTGGATAGTCTTAAACACATTAACTTGCTTCAAAATTTAAAAAAATGTTTAGGCTTTGGTTTTCCAAGTTCCAAGAAGTAAATTCATTATTTGAATTGTGACAGTGCCAGTGAATTATACCAACGCCTAAGTATTCAGCAGCATATGGCAGTCTTAATGTGCAAAACGTGTCTATTTCAATGCTACTTCCCTGTGGTCCCACTCCCTTGTCTGTCCCATGCTAAGCTTCAGAACAGAAAGATACAGATGTGCTAGACAAAATACAGGGCTTCAGAAGCCAATGTGGGTGGAAGAGACTTGCGGCGAGGAATGAATGAGAATGAGGGTTTCTCTGGGATCAGGTGAAAATGCCACAGTTTCAATGAATCTTATCCTTAAATGCCCCAAGTCTGTTCCGTGTCAGAGTTCTCACAGAGAGGCGCATGTGTAAAATAAGGAATCAATTCCACCGAGCAACACCTAGGTCATGGCACGGCCCGCACCCAGCTTGAACACTCAAGCTATGTGCTTGGCTACCGACTCTATTCCAGTGTATATGGGTGTGTAATTGCACTGCTCGCAATGGCCGGAGCTTTATGAGTGGATCTGCCAGGGAGGAGGCGCGAGAGGGGAGAGGCTTCACCTCTGGCCCCCACCGTCACCCACACTTTTACATCTGAAGGGAACAGGATGAATTATTTATCCAGCCAAGAACAAAAACATCCCCGCTTTTGTTGTGATGGTGTTTTCATCTTATTCAGAACCCAGACAACACAGAGAGATGAGACAAGAGATTCTCAAAGCTGCCCCTTTGACCTTCTGCCGGAATAATTAAGACCAGTGTGATGAGACTGATGACAAAAAAAGGCCGCCGGCTTACACCAACATTGTCTTTCTGTGGGATTCATTAATGAGCGCAGATAGGATTTTGAACCGGGGCTGTTGTTCATGAACCACTCGTGGTGCCAGGAGTGTGTGGATAGGTCATGTGATTCAGCATCCCCTCGAGTTAATGTAGGCTCCAGGACTTATGGGAGTGCAGCGTATGAAAGGAGCCATGTAAATGGAGTGAAAAGGTCTAGGCAGTGACATTTGTATTCTGTGCTTTTGTGACTGTGTGCGCGCGTGTGTGTGTGTGTGCGTGCATGCGCATGGAGCAGCATTCCTGTCTGTGTGTTTGCTTGTGTGCGCTGTGTGTGATCAGAGGCTCATTTTCCTCTCTCCAACAGACCCTGGGCCTATCACCTCTTCCAGACAGTGTTTTGGTGGGGGGACCGCCGTCTGTCTGTCCCCTGCTCCCATCCTCCCGGCTGCCAAGGGACGGCAGGTTGCCAGATTAGGTGAGCTAAAGGCCATGTGCCTCGGGTTACCATGTTTGTAGTTTATTTTCCCTCCTCGAGGGCAAAACAGCGGCATGTTTTCCTCTCCGACTTGGAAGCGAAGAAAGAGAATCAGTTATTCTGTTCACCTTTAAGAAATCATTGTCAAAGAATTTGTAGAAACATGCATTTCATATTTGATAAGTTTCAAAGACGTTTTCCTGTCTGTCAATATTTGAACTCTGTTGCGCTATCAAAATAAGTTTTACACCTCATAACGCCTCGATCAGTGACATTTGTTCAATACATTTCATGGTTTATTGAGCCATGTCCACGGGACTGCTGTGGCGTTTGGAAATTATTGGCAAACACACAGAGCTATCTGACACAATCATCGCCAACTGCAAGCACAGGGATGTTTGTGTCGACTCTAAACTGTTGTTCATTCAGAATAATTGTTTGCTTATTGGCTATATTTTCTCTTCCATTCAGTGGACTAATGATTTAAAAAAATGTGTGATGTAAAATTATGGAGTGTCATACTCTTCAAAGGGCATTTGTTGGAACCACTGAGGCTTGAGTCCATGTGTGGGAGAGGTAAAAGCTACCCAGTCCATCAAGCCGAGTCCCTGTGGTATTTAATAACAGGATTGTTTCTGAGAAGTGCTTAAATATGGAAGCCGAGTGGATGTGTGTCTTGATGAATTGTCCTGTTAGGGAAATGAACATGACTTTAACCTCTGCCGGTTTGAATGAACTGGTACTTAGAGAGAGTGAGGAGCTGATTGATTTTCCTTCAGATGTGAATGGACTACCACACCTCTCCATGCCGAGGATTAGCCGAACATAGGGAACATTGCTGTTATTGAATGCCGCCACTCCGAAACATTAAACACAGGCCCGGGGGCAGGCTAAACCCCAAAAGCATCCATGCAACATGCATGGTCAGTTGCAAACACACACACACAGACACAGACACAGACACACAGAGAGAAAGACACACACACACACACACACACACACACAGACGCACACACATAGAGACGCACAAAGCAAAAAGGACTGCATGCTTAGGAACGCTGTTCCGCTTTTTTTTTTTTATGAGTTAGGAGAGAATAACAAAGCCATGAGTCAGGAGTGTTTGTGATTACTGTAATCTGGCAAAGTGTCTTTGCCTGTTCTCAGGAGACTCTCCTTGTGTACCACATCTCTGTGCACCTCAGCACACGTGTCTAATCACTTTATGGCTGATAGTGTTATTTGAGCATTACCATATGACATGCCTCTCGGGTGACTCACGCAGGTATCTTCCACACATCCGTCATCTTATCTGGAGATCTGCCGAGGTGGCCATCGCTGCGTGGTCGGCATCCATCACTGTCATGTCCGCTTATCACACGTGTGCTCTTCGTCTTCACCCGTAGGTCCGACGAAGTCAAATGCCAGTCGAATACCGATGGGCCTGTCCGTGTGCTCCTCTCCGTCACTGCCACGGGGCCGTTAGCGGGCTCTCTTCTCACCCAGAGGGGGGGGGGGGGGTTGTGCACGTGTGTGGTGGTCTACGACGCAAGACGGCCATCGCCACAACTATTGACCTTTGGCCGTGACACTACATCTTTGTTGTTGTTGATGCCTTCTACGCATCCCTCCTTTCAGAGTGAATCATGGGCTGTGTGGGAGTGCTGCTTGGCCTGCTGACGGCCCTGGGCCTCACCGCCATTGTCCCCGGCGCACGGAGTCTCAACCCGGACGATCCCAACGTGTGCAGCCACTGGGAGAGGTGAGCTGCCTTGCATGACCATCGCCCCCTGTGTTATTCCGACTCATTATGTGTAGCTCGCCCGGGGATGGTTATCTCTGTCTACAGCTCTGAGAGCCAGCCAATAACCAGGACCTTAGAGAGTGCGTTGGTTTAGGGACTGTGGAGACCAGAAACCTCCAGCCTCTATTAACCAGGCCTTCAGGACAGTATCGACCCCCCCCCCCCCCTCCAGCTTAAGAAGTGGGAGGGGATGTGTGTCCAAATGAAATACGTGGGCAAATTGATCAGCGCACTCTCATCCCAATCAATCACTGCCGCCGTATTGCCTGAATAATTATTAGTTGTGCCGGGTGGTTTGACTTATGAAAAATAAGCAGGAGTAATTGCGGGGCCCTGTCTGCGTAGGGGAGGAGAGAAAAGCTTGAAGATGTATGGTTTGGACAGGTGCCTGACGGGGTGAGGGTACTTAGGGGAACGCTCTGAGGCCACCATGCTGGCAGGGGAATTCATTTCTCTGTTGGAGTGTTTTCATTTCTCGGGGGTAAAAATAAAAGCTGCATTTTCAAATTTGGCTATAGCTCCCAAAAAGGCCTCAGGGGCTGTTTGGCTCCCTCCAACACGAAAATGATTTATCTGCATGAACGATGACCCTAATGCTTTTCTCCCCTCCGAACACGTCGAAAACGTCTTAGATTTGACATTCGCTGGAATTGAGACCAATTTCATATCCTCAGCCAGCAAAGGACTGCGATGCTCCCTGAATACAATTCATGAGAACCCGGTTTGCCTTCCCCTCTGTTTCAGCTATGCTGTGACTGTCCAGGAGTCCTACGCTCATCCATTCGACCAGGTCTACTACACCAGGTGCACTGACATTCTCAACTGGTTCAAGTGCACCAGACACAGGTGAGGACAGAGAGGGATGTCCGACTTGTCCCAGTTTCACCCCATCAGCAGCAAACAGCTTTTTGCAAGTGCCTCACATTAAAGCCAAGTCGGAGAGAGTGTCCTTACTCCTGTTAATGTAGCTGACAGGGATTCTCAAGTGGCGCGAGCTAGAAAGGCTCTTTGACTATCATCCTGTGCCGCGCCCGGTTTAATTACTACATTAACGTTTATAGTCAGCCATTTCATCATCTCGACTAAAGTCTTAAGCACATATTGAGTCACTCTCCGAATATTGACTCCAGACCTGCAGCTGCACTGAGCTTTGAGACGCTTTATAACTTTAATGTTTGTTTTCCTCCTTGCTTCTAGCAGAGTGATATTGAGGAGTAATATATTGGGGGGGGGGGGGGGGTTATACTCGCCAGCGGTAGGTTGATGTGCCCTTCAGGAAGGAGAGGTCATTGGTTTCTCAACCCGTTGGCCCTCTTGGCGTGACTGTTTTTCAGGATCAGCTATAAGACGGCTTACCGGCGGGGAGTGAGGACCATGTATAGGCGCCGCTCGCAGTGTTGCCCTGGTTACTTTGAAAGTGGAGACCTGTGTGTCCGTGAGTACCACCCTTTCCTGTTCAGCTCTTTTCAGCTGGCTGTTCATTTCTCACACCACCATGATGTCTGTTCAAGTGCTGGGAGTACCTTCAGACATATTCAGTTCAACGCCTTTGATTCTTTGTTGTTGTTGTTGTTGTTGTTGTTGTTGGGCTCTTTTCCACACTGCAACTGTTCCCTCCTTAATCCACAGTCCATTTTAGCTTCCTAGACAGCACACTTTAATTGAACGTATGCAACAGTGAGAAGAATTAACGAGCCAAGCCGGTCGTAGTTATGGACTGGGGATGCTTTGCTTGGGCCGTAAAACTACACCGGAATTCAATAGCATAGAATGAACAGAAGCCATGGAAACTGGAGTCGAGCAATATGCTGATTATTGCCCCGCAATGTCACCTTTATTGCTCCGTTAGCTGCCATTGATTTCCGCTTTGGGTTTTGCATTTCAAAGTTATGTTTTGTTCGTCTTGACATCATGAATAAATCCTGTGAATTTATGTTTTGATTTTTTTTGCATCAAGTTTAATCATATTGTGATCCATGTCCGGCTTTCTATTGTATTTGTTTAGATCTTTTACAACATAAGTGATTGATAGACACAGTAAAGCCAGTCCGCTGTGTGTGTGTGTGTGTGTGTGACCATACAGTAGGGCCTTGCCATGTTGAGGTTTCATTAGCCTTAGGGTAACCATAGTAGAACCTGGCTGTGTGAATTCATTGCAGAGATTTGATAATCTCAGGGCCATTAATAACTGTCTGGTGCTTAGTAAATTAACGCCCAATTTGGTTTACTTACTGTCTGTAGCAGACGGTGTTATAGCTACTGGAATTTATTTACTTTTTAGCCGTAGGCTAGCTATTGCTGGGCCACTGTAGCCATTGATGCAGGTTTAAGGAACCATAGTTTCCCTCTCTTTCTCTCTCTCTCTTTCTCACGCTCTCTTTTTTCTTTCTCTGCCCCTGGCACCAGGTGAAAGGCGAGAGGAGGAGGTGATGGGGCCGAGAGGGCAGTTCTGCTTTCTGCTGTCTTAGCAAAGCGTTTGTCCCCTTTCTAATCCTAGCCCTCTCGCCAGCGGGATTAAGAGATTTGTCCTGCCGGAAATCTTTAGCATGCAGCAACAAAAAAAAAAAAAGCAATAAAGACAGCTTCACTCCATGCTGCATGCGTTGATCGAAACTGATCCTACACACACTGTCGCCGCAGTGACAGCACGCGCGTGCTATTTTAAAAACCTTTCCGTCTTTTTCAAAGTGCGAACTCAAGCACGGCCTCAATGAGCCTCGGGTGTCTGAGGGTTAATGTTCAGTAACTACCCCTCCAGCTACATTCAATTGGAAGACGTAGCTGTAATTAGTGTGCGCGGGTTGTACATGACGTGTGTGTGTTTCTTTTTTTTTTTGCTGAAGGTAGTCGTCATGTTAACAGAGCTAAGGAGGAGAAAGGGTTGAGAATGGGCTAATGAGCGGAGGTTCTGACATGCGACAGAGGCTAGCGGCCTCTGCGGGGTTGTGTTGCCGTTGTTTCCACCTCCTACATCAGGCCTGTCTCGCCCGGCGACTGATGCAATATTAACCGCTGAGAGCTCCCATTCCGAATGTGGAATTAGTTGAAGCGGGGGTTTGATAAAGTTCCAGGCAGTCACACGCGCACATTTCATATTTCCAGTTTTAATGATGGCGAACATGATGAGATTTCGCTCTAGAAAGGCTTTTGGTGTCTTTGATTTCTTTTTGATTTGGCTTTGTTGCCTTTTTTTAATGCTTCAAAGATGAAGGTTTGAAAAGAAAATCAGCCAGGCACCATATAGACAGAGGCATATGGTGAAACCTTGGGAGAGCGATGTTTCATATGCTCTGTCTGTGGGTATCTCTCATGATTGACTTTAAAGGGGCCCTATTATGCTACTTTTCAGGTTCATACCTTTATTGAGGAGTTCTACTAGAATAGGTTTATACTTTTAATGTTCAATAAACTAAATCAAATATTTTCCCCCCCAAACTACCTGGTTCTGCAGCACCTCTGTTCACCCTCTGTCTGAAACGCTCCAATTTAGCTCCTGTCTCTTTACAAATCACATTGTTTTGTGGTCGGACTGTGCCAAACCCACTAGTGAGTATTAGGGAGGCCTTTTCACCTGACCACTGCACACCTCCCGTGGACAAGGACACCGAAAACAACCTAGTTGAAATAATCTGGTCTGAAAAGACTTGTCTCAGATATTTTTAAGAGATTGTAGTTTGACTATGGGAGAGTGTTCAATTTATTAACACTGCCTGACAATCACCAATTAGCTCAATTGTTCCTTTCCCCGATAACGTCCCTGCATAATGAGTTAGATTAGTCTTTTATCTAGATGAAAGAACCCATTTTCTAACAGATTCCATAGGCAGGAGTTAAAGACATTGATTCATGAATTTCAATTAAAATGAAAGACCTATCTCTTACTTTATTAAACCACCCCTACTGTATGATGGTTTCGCTTGAGTAGGCTACACTTTGCACACAGGCACATACTCTCTCTCTATCACACACTTACACACTCACATACACAACCCACACGCCAAACTTCATTTCCATATTTCTAAAAAAGTGACACATTAGCATTTTCCTGTTCTTGCTGATCAGCAATTGCTGATTGAAACTAAACTAAATCATCTTATCACGGTGACATTGGATTTTCCCTCTCCTCACTTGTCTTTGAATACTGCACATACAGTGGTCCCATTGATTACAGGTAGTCGATCTGACGTCTTCGTCAGCACAAAGTCTTTGGGTTCTCTCCCCGCTCCCCCATTCCACTGGCTTACTGTAATTAGACAGTTTGATGCTAGCTCCCTAATGCTGTTGGAGCTGCCCTGCGTATTCTCTACTATATCACGCCCTAGCGTAGCGTAGCAGTCCCCGGTAGCCTTCCTTCAAGGAGTCGTGGCGGTAGCCTAGCTGAGGATGTTTGGGACCTTATTCTCTCTCTCTCTCGCTCTCACTTTTTCTCTCTTTCTCTCCATCCTTGCCCACCATGGCTCTGGCTGCCAAATCCAATCGAAGACTGTTTTAGTGATAATCTATATCGATGCTGCCCAACCCTCTGGTCGGCAGGATGGAGCCTGTCGCGTTTGACACGGAGACACACCGTCACCCTCCAGCAGCCAGCTTTTATCTTTTTGGTTCAAACTCCTACTTCAAAAACAGCAATGCCCCGACGCCCTCCCTTTAACCGCCCGACCAAGTGCTTTTGAAGTCGGTGAGGGAAGCCAAAAGTAGATCGACCGGGCAAAGGAGGGAACCATAGGGGTGCAGCCCTATCGGCTCGGCTGCCCTTTGCGTGGGTATCATCCTCCGCAGGCCAAGCCGCCGGACAGACGCCGCCGATTCCCATCAGAGGCGACGGTTCCTCTCGGCCTGATGTTCCCTTCCCTTCAGATAAGGGCCTGTCTTAACCCTGCTGGCCGGCTGACCTTGGCCGTCTCAGCGTTGTTAATGCTAAGTGCCTGTTTCTTTTTTCTTTTCCTCCCTCTCTTCTCTGTTGCACTTTTTATTTTGGCTGCTCTCGCAAAACGCTGGCGCAGGGGCCAAAACTCCATGTAGGTCACTTTATTACCCGGCTCAACCCAACTTCTGCTTCACCACGCAGGAGGCTGCCAGGAATACTAATGCCAGCCCCAATCAATTGGCTGCTGTGTTGTTCAATATGAATGATCAAGAAAACTGCACACTTAGTAAACCCTGCAGTGCCTCGGTCCTGCTAGCGTTGCTACACAGACGCATAGCTACGACAAAGCGCTGGCTGCTCGCGTTAGGAGGGATTCACTGTGGCGTGTATCACTTTCAGCGCAGCTCATGCCCGTGATGCAAGAAAATAAATGAGAGAATCTCAGTGATGAAGTGATAAAGCCAAATATCCACTTCAATTACTGTCATACGTCGCAAATGGGTGTTTAAAAATGAGTGCAGTGGGAAAGATTTGGTCCCATAGCGATGATCGGGAGATATTGAGCATTGGACCATTTGCTCCCAGCGGTTCCCACCGGGGTTTCTATCATGTACTTGACTGATGTTTCACCCTCTGTGTGTGTGTGTGTGCGTGTGCGTGTACGTGTGCGTGTGTGTGTTGGTGTGTGTCTGAGTTGGCGTGTGTACTGATGACAGCCTTCCTCTGTGTGTCTCTCAGCCCTTTGCACAGAGGAGTGTGCCCACGGCCGCTGTGTCTCTCCTGATACGTGCCAGTGTGAGCCAGGCTGGGGAGGACTGGACTGCTCCAGTGGTGAGTACCCTCCACTTCTGCTCCCTCCTAGCTGCCAATCATCCTTATACACATCGCTCATTCATCTCATCATTGTTCCCCAACGTAACATGTTCTTCAGTGTGCATGCTCATTTGAAGCAGGGTGAAACTTCTAATGACGACGCCTCAGTGTTCACGATTAAATGCCACTAATTTACAAGCTGTTCAGTTTGCACTTGAACTGGAGCGAATGGAACAAGTCTCAGCGAATTGCATTTCCATCCCCTGGAAGGGGAGGTGATTTGCTTGATGAATCCGGTAGATGGACGGTCGGCTGCCCCCCCTCCCTTTTGTGCTGCCCAGCTCTCTGTTATGGTCTGTATCATGATGAGCCCAGTGCCTCGGACACTCGCCGTGGGTGGAATCGATGCCAAGCTTGAAACAAGCCCCGGCCAGCCCCTTTTTCCTCTCTGTTTATGGCGTCTGCTTGTGGTCCCAGCGCTGGACCCTGGGGCGGACGATGAGAAGGAAGGCTAGAGGTTGGATGGCCGGCCAAATTAGCGCTGCCCTCTAATCAGCTAAATGCTATAAGTCTCACATAATGCAGACAGAGGATAGCCTGCTGGTATATTTATCTGAACATGAGGGATAGTGATTAGGTAAATGGACTCTCTTCTCCAGATCAGGGAGCTCAGCCATGCCTGTGACCCTGTCGCCCACCTTCCTCCCGCTAACGCCGGCTTCATTTGTCAGTCTGTCCCACTGGGGCGCCGCTTCTCTCTGCCGTCCTCATGACTCATTAGCTGGCCTCCTGACCCAGTCTCCTTCACGTCGACCTTCCTATTTCATAGCTTTTAATGTCCCCGCACTTATCGCCTCACGCAAAGGAACGATCCCAAATGGCCGGCCGCGACTGAAAATGATGTCCGTGGTGTTGTCTTATGGATCTTTGAGTTTTCATTAACAAAAGAGCCATTCGCTGATTACCGATGGGGTGTAAATCAAGCCCCAGTCGAGCAGAGGCGGATTCATGGGCCTAAATGACAAGGCTGAGCTGTTTGCCTGGGTGCACTCCGACTGGTGAAGGTCCGGGGCTGAGCTCCTGGGGAGGCGGCGGGGGTTTCCGCCCCCCTCCCCCACCCCCCCGAGACGCTTGTCCCACTCTCTGGTTGGTTAGGAGTGCAGCCGGACGTGCATTCCGGCACGCAGGTGCCCGGCTAATCTGCCTTATTAAAACAGACCTGATGATTGAGACAGAGGCATTATTCATAACTTTGGATTTCCATACTGGGCAAGCGTCCAGGCTTTTTCATTTACGAGCTTTCATCTGTAGAAATGAGCAATGCGTGCCAATTTTAAAATTAAATCTGAGCCCCCATCCTCCCCCCCCCCCCCTCATCCTTGGTATAAATGGCGCTGCATGTTTTTTTGTCGTTCACTGTAAATTTGACTCTCTCCCCATGTGGGTATGTGATGGGAGCCTCAGTGGTCTCTTTCTAAGTGGATTCAGTCATTACATTATCACCGCGAGGCCCATACTGACACCCATTCACTTCAGCACAATAACCGCCGCCACAGATCGCTTTCGGAAAAGCAGACACCGTCCACGGGCATTGTGTCGCCGGTGAGGCATTTGTTCAGATTGAAAAGAAAGGCCATCTCCCCGGTAGCTGCAAAAAAATAAAAATATGAGCGAATGAGCCGGTCACGTGCCGGAGGCTCAGTGTGTGCGCGGTGAACAGCGTGATGTCCTGGCACAACCACCAAACCACAGCCACCGTGGGACGCTGCGCAGCCCAACGTTCGGAGTGGCAGCCTTTTCAGCGGACGATCTGGAGGCTGATCAAAGGGACAGCGCCCGTTTCTGGAGCAGGCCCCACCAGGAGACTGATCCTGTAAATGGGTCAGGTGGCAAGAAGTAAAGAGTTGAACTGGTTAGGGGCAGCAAAGAAGAAGAAGAAGAAAGAGGAGGAGGCAGAGCAGGGGGGAGGGAGGGGGGGGTGGAATAAGGGGGAGGTAATCAGTGCGGGGAGGGGTTAGTAACCCTGAAGAAGAGGAGGAGGAGGGTGTTGGGGCTGGAGGGGGGGGAAGGGAGAGAAAAGCAGTGTGGGGAGGAAATAGGCCGGGCGGGTCAGGAACGTGCTCACATGCTTTCACCCGCTGGTGTCCACCTGCTGTACGGCCTGAAGACAGCCCACCCTTCCTCAAACACAGCACCAGTCAAAAGTTTGGACATACCTTCCCATTCACTTAAATGAGAAGGTGCACAAATTGCACAGCCCTTTAAGCATCTGCTGCTAACATCTTGGTACCAGACGCCACAGGACGCCTTGACAGGTCAGAGCTGATTGACCGTTCATACAGCAGATGCACACATACAGTATATCTCAGTCTATGTCCAGCCAAACAGAATCACACCTATTTGTTGGAAATATATGTCTCTTTCCCTTTGCTGTATGCAGCTTGAGCTGTGCTGCATTAAGCAGTTTATTTATACTAACAGTGCAGTATTGACATTTGAAGCAGTGGTCCTATTGGCTCCTTGCAGCAATATGGTGAGCTCTGGTAGAGAAGAGCGTGGCATGAGAGGAAATGAAAGAACAACAAAAGAAGAATATGAACTGGGAACAATCTAAGACTGCTTGACGAAGTTGTCTCTTCTGACCGGCGATATTATGAGTTTCTGTTGGGAAGAAAAAGAAACCGCTGGCCTTTCCCTTTCAGATACGTGGATGCCCATGACCCTGTCCCCTGTGCCTTCAGACACTGGGCAGTCCTCCGCACCTCGCCTCTGCTTGAATCACCTATGATGAGTCTGTCTGTCATGCGGGCTGGCTATGCCACGGTAATAACAGCTTTCACATAAAAGAGAAGGAAAAAGACGGATGGCGCTCCCATCGGTTATATTTAGCTGGGACTGCCATCGCGTGGGTCATATTAGGTGCAATGAGGCACTATCATTGATTTTGTGTGCTTCAGCGGGATAAATTATATGTTTAACCCACGTACCGCGAAGGCCAGCCGGGCTTACATCTGGCGATTTTAGTGCCTCCACACTCGTACAGTGGGATGCTGTGCGGTTGCGGGTGGGAATGCTCACCCAGTCGGCCGGAGATCCGGAAAGAAATCAATGCCATTTTACAAGATAAGTGTTTGCAAAGTCCGAGGAGTAGTTTGGCATTGTTAACCAGAGGCTGTCCTCTGTGTTCCAAGGAGGAATCTATCACACCTAATAGGCTAATCTAATGTGTATCTATGTGGTTGGTCAGCCACGCTCCATGAGGTAACATATTCCTCCCCAATGCATCCTAATGAACAGTCAGTCCGAGATCTGTCTGTGTGTTTGTGTGTGCGTCCATGTTTCTGTGTGTTTGTGTGTCGATGCTCCATTTGGTTAATTGATGAATGTGTGTTTTAAAGTGTTTCCATGGGATATACTACCATCCAAACGGTGCACATGCAACTCTACTGGATGCTAATTAGCTGCTGAATTAGACAGTTGTTCCATACAGTATGTTGCGGTTGTTAGTGTTGGAATTAGTGTTGGCTTTTCTTGAGTATGTGTCCTGAAGTGCCTGGCCCTTTGTGGGATTACTGGCTCCATTCTACTGCATCAGTTGAAGATGTGTGTGTGTGTGTGTGTGTATATAGACACGTTCTTCTTAAAGATATGGTTTATAGGTAGGGTGATGGTCAATTACCATTAGCACAGATTTATTGTTGTGTGGGTTCGGTTGGCCAGAGACCACTGAATCTTTCTCTCTTTAAGACCCACCGTACCGCATCCACGGGGCAGGTCCAACTACTCAGGTGTCGGTTCAGCAGTGGGAAACACCCCAGAGAACATTGTCTCTGACACATCTGTCCATGCTGCCATGCTGCCTGAGCAGGGCACCTGAAGCAGATGCCACCAGCTTATTGACATGCTGGGCCGTCGACAGGCCAGAGACTGGGAAATGAAAGGGAAGGTACAGTACCAGACAGATGTATCCTCTCCCAAACAGCTATTCTAACCGACAGCTCTCTATTTCCTTAGACCCTCCGCCCGCCCCTACCCGCAGACTCTCAGGGTTTCACTTGCACAAGGCAGGAGCTTTAAGAGCATGTGTGAGTTTGAGAGCGACCAGACACGTCTTCATTTGATGAGATCACCGGGCAGACGGCACGACGAGAAACTCAGGAAAACAATATCTGTTTATTCGGGGGAAAACCACAAGATTCAATTTCCCAGAGAACTTGTAAAACAGAGAGTCCGGATCAATAGAACGCCCCATTAAAAGAAAGTATGGAGGGATTTTGATTAGGAAGGATATTGATGTTTTTTTTGGAAGGGTACGTATTGCTATACCACTGTAAGGCAATGTGTTTCCTTCACTTTGATGGATCAAAACACAGAGGCAGCGGCGTAGCTGGAGGGGGACGCGAGACGAATCAAGCTATTGTGTCTCGCAGAGCCTGTGTGCGTGCGTGAGAGAGAGGAGGAGAGGGATAGAGTTGTTTTGTGGCTGGCGCCTCAGACTCTCCGTGAGCATTGCAGCCAGGTTATTTACTGCCTGGGACGTGACAGTGTTGTTTATTCCACTTAAACAGCGCGCCCGGGCCCATTGAGATATTAGTTTACTGCAGCCCCCTCGCCGACACCATCCCTCCCTAACGGATAAGAGAGGGGAGGAATACCTGTACACAACACCGGGTATTGATGTTGGCTATTTACCAGAAACGGATCAATTGTTCATGCTGCTCAAGAAGGGGTTAGACCGTAAAGATGATGTTGGTTTCAAAGTGTGTCAATCAGATTTTATTGGTGAATATAAAGAATGTCCTCAGGTGTCCGTTTTTGGTGACACACATTCGTGTGGTGGACATTAATCACCCCGGTGAGAACTAGCAGCTGATTGAAGTGGCAATTGAATAGCACATGTGGCAGCTAGATTTGATGCATGGCCATGCGGTCACGTGCACACACACACACACACACACACACACAAACACATTTTATCACCTCAAGCTGTATGCAATGCAATCTGGTATTCTCACCAGACAGATGCTCTCACCATTCAATTAAACAGAATTCATTGTTCAAGATTTCCTGCTCCATTACCTTTAAGAAAATAATTGCTACTCATACTTACATGTGTTTGTGTGTGTGCGTGTGCGTCTGTGTCTGTGTCTGTGTCTGTGTCTGTGTGTGTGTCTGTGTGTCTGTGTGTGTGTGTGTATGTGTGTGTGTGTGTGTGTGTGTGTGTGTGTGTGTGTGTTTGAGCGCGCGCGCGTGTGCATGCTTGAGCGCGCACGGGCCCGGAGGTCTTTGGTATATGCTTGTGGGCATGTGTGCTCTGCCCATTTGCTTGCAAACATGAATCAGAGGAAAGGCAAATCCAGCTTTTAGAAATACATTGTCCTCAAGCCCGAGCTGTTGAGGACGGTTATGGTAATGACAGCCGTCTTGTGTCGGTGTTGAAACGCGAGCCCATTCAGTGGCTAGCGCCGATGGCCATTATCATACCACAGATGCATGTCATTTGTCTGAGCGCCAAAGAAAAAAAAAGGGTTCTGAAAACACTCGCATTCTTTGTGCTGCGAGTCTGTAGATGCTTTGATTTAATAAGGACATTAAAAACCCCTATCTCCTGTCCTTAAGGGAAGGTCACTGTGTCTGAAAGAGCTGCTGTGATAACAGTTTGGGGGATCACACAGTGGCGGAATACTAATAGCCGGCCAGGCCGTGTTGTGGTCATTTCACAGTCTGCGAGCCGCACTTGATTTCTCGTTCCATTTCCATGTATATGAGGTCTGTAGCTGAAAGGATCCAATTGATTTCATTGACCGTTGCGTTTGACGACCCTCCTAGCCATTCCACGTGTCATCAATGTGTCATACCATAATTTGGCGCCTCTGACGCGGTGGATTGGGCCTTCAATCTCTCCCCTCTTGTGCCACTGGTGCATGGAAATGCACACGGTGTGGGTTCGGGGTCATTGTTTCTGATTACGGGTTGCCCTTTTGGTTGGGTGTAAATTCAATAGCGGCGTAATAGTGCTAGTGATTCTCCACCGCTCCCCTCACCCCCTCGTTTAAATCCAAAGCCCCAGTGGGTGGACAGCATCAACTTGATACCCTATGTTCCTCGGTCGGAGGAGACCCCCCCAGCACATCTGGTTGTCTGCTAGCGAATGTGGAGCTGCTGTGTGGGATAGCGGGCCAGCCCGAGGGCAGGCCGTGTGGCCGGGGGCCGTGGGGGTCACGGCAGGCCTCCACTCTGGCTAGTGGGTTGCGGCGTCCTTGGTCATCCGGGGGGTGAGCAGGAACGTATTAGTAGTCTCGCTCAGGCCCTCTGGTGTACCTGCAATCTCCTGACGTTTAACCCTGGACTTCATTGGAGTGTTGCAGTGATTACAGGCCGTCCTGGGGGACATCGATTGTCCTGCTCCTCCCAGGCAAGCCCCACACAATGCTGACGAATGAACTCGTGGCCCTGCCAAGTCCAATTAACTGTCAGTGCCGCATCGACGGTCTCCTCCCTTTGTTGGGAGTGAAGAAAAACAAACTTTTAATCAAATTTGCCTCGGGGGCCCTAGGGTATCTGGGATGTGTATTTTGCATTCCGTTGCCTCTTCTTTTGCCTGCAGTGGTCCCCCCATCCTTCTCTAAAAGTGTTGAATGGCATGTTGCTGGGGTAGATGACATGGCAGAAGGACTTATTCTGAACTCGGAGGGAAGCAATAACCTTCACTGTGAGAGCCCTGTTCTGACATCCCTGAATAAAAAAATTTTATACATTTTTTTATATATATATATATTTTATTTAATTCAATGTAATGTAATGTTATGCTGCCATAAAAGTTGTATGATGAATGTATGAGGGACTAGAGGTCATATGTGAAGGGGAAAGGCCCGTGTGTGCATTCCTTTGAGCTTATGACAATGGTTTGGTGTGCTGTAAATACAGGCAGAGCAGCTGATGCCATTTGCCATATATTGCCCTTTAGGTGTGCGTTCACAAGCTGCTGAGCCATCTCAGGCTGTGCTTTATCCCTTTAGGGGCCTGTGCTGGTGCCTGCCACGTCTCTAAGCCCCTTTGACTACTAGATCAATAAAGGTGTGGGTTACGATCTTGTTAAATTGTTTGAATAGTTGGAAACGCTGCCACCACGGCAAATACCCTCTGTGCATCGCCCCAAGGTCGAGATAAACAGCTCTCCTCTCTGCCTCTTTGATTAGGCTAATGTAGACATTAAAAACCCAGAAATTCAATTAAAATGGTGCCTTTTTGCCGGGGGAAAATGCAAAAGGCAAAAGGACGGAGCGCATGGAGACGCTATCGCGCTGGCAGAGCCTCCTAAGTGGAACAAAGGGATGGGGCCTGTGATCTGTGCATCGGCGAAAGGGCATCTGGACGATAAGGATCAAAGGGAACGCTACGGGAAACGCAATCGCGCCCAGACACGAGGACGCATTCATGAGGAGTGAGTCGGTGCAACGCTGAAAAAGCCGCCTCCAAAAACAAAAGTAATGGCGCGAGAGATCAAGGTCACACAGTGGAACACTCAGTGGTGACCACTTAAGCCAGGGCAGCCCCACGCCGCTCTCTATACCGTCGTGAAGTCATGGAGGAGGGGCTAATGCCAAGACGGAGAACTTTCCGTGTCCGGCTGCATGCGCGTCCTCGGGTCCTTTCAATGGATTTCAGATGGGGGACCGAAAATGCGGACACTCACGGGGGTTTCAGGCGCATATTTCATTGTTTGGAGTTTTCTTTAGAAATTTGAGTTGCAAAGAGACTTGGGGGATATGAGATTCCCTCAGCTTCTCACTTGAAACCCTAGTCCCTTATTATGATTCTGAAGCTTCCTTCTTTTTCCAGAATATTATGAATAACAACTTTGCCGTGACCTCCGGCGCAGAACACAGATAATGTTCAGGTCCAGCAATCAATACCAACGGTCCTCCCATGGTCTCTGAAATAATGCCTTGAATGGGGGAGGCAGAGTTTTTTTTTTTTACGTCATTCTTGTCCTTTGGGCAGACATCTGTGACTTAATTTGAATTGAGCATAATATAATTACTTAGTAGGGGAGGCATCGAACGTGGGTTATGTTGTAAACATGATTTTCCTACAATTTCTTAACTTCCATCCTAGTTGAACAGGTGCTAGCTGGAACCCCCTGCTTCCCCAACTGGTTTGATTCATTTTTCAGCTGCCTGTTTAATGTCGCTATCAGATTGCCAGTGGGGGAGACTCGCTTGTGCACACATGCACGCTCTTTCTCTCTCTCTCTCTCTCTCTCTCTCACACACACACACACACACACACACACACACACACACACACACACGCACAGACAGTAGCTCTTTGTCTGAGTTGCTGTTGTGTACCTTTGACTTGACTTTGAGAATCCATAGGAATAATTCATGGGCCCGGCGAGTTTCAGAGCCCTGAAAGAAGAAAACTGCATTCAGAGCCAGCAGTTCAGTTGAGATCATTTTGCACTCCTGGATCCCTGACCTTTTTTGTCTCCAAAGGGAGTGCATATGGTTTGAGAGAGAGGATGCGACTGAAGAGCATTGGCCAATCCACCATAGTCCCACCAACCAGCTGCAAATATTAGCCCCCTCGGCTGTTTTCTTATACAAGTCCACCTGTGGTCCACGTGGCACAATTAGGTTTTTAATATGAGCATGCTTCTCGACACCTGTGTCCCTTATTGTCGCCTGTCATCTAGAACAGGAAGAGGGTAAAAGGTTAACCCTAACCCAAACCCAGACCATAACTATAACCATAGCCATAACCAAACCATCTCGCTCTATCTCAGTACATCCTCCCTCCGCTTGAACTGCCAACACCGGTGGGCAGATGGCCCCCTGCTGAGCAGTGTGAACTCTGTGAGATTCATGGACGTGCGGTACTCATTTGCATAATGCAAGATCATTAAAAAGCAATTAACTGCTCTATTCGTGTATGTTTGTGTTTTTAGTGACTGTCTAGGGGTGCTGTAGCATTTTGCCGGCACTTTGAGCAAACACATTTCTCCTGCCTAAAACCAAATGAGATTTTAGTTGCAGAACAATGGATGACTAAGAGGTTCTTATCAACATGTGAAACAGACAAAATTATTACCAAGAACAACAGCCTGCTGTCAGCGGTAGAAACAGCCGACATTATTCGTTTATTTCTGATGTCCTCTGATGTGCACGGGAGAGGAATGTCTGAATGCGTACCGGAGACGTGCCCATCACTTTATGTCCCAGTGTGGCCCGATCTTCAATGCCCGCCTCTTCTCTTGATAAATGAAACAAAACTGTTTATGTCTTTCAATTAAGTGAACCTTCGCCCGCTGCAAATTAACTAGCAAGCTGCTCAAGCAAGGCTCTGCCCCAGTAAATAGCTTTACATTTTATCTCGATGCTTACTGGGGACCTTTAGAAGTATCTTGACGAGGTGCCACTTTCCCCCCCATCATGTCCCTGCGCTTGTATTAAGATCAGTCATTTGACCCCCTCAACCTAATTTGTCCTCTGTTGGGGTTAAGTTGAAATTCCTGGTCAATGTCTGTGTAAGCTGGAAGCAGGATGGTCCAGGCCCAGGACCACCAACCAGGCCTATGGGACATTAACATCCCATCAGTAACCCCGCTCCGGCCACGCCCCACACCCATCGACCGCCTGCCTGCTGCCCTGTGGCACAATCTACTTCATCCTAATTACAATTAATAATTGAAAATAGGAAATCAATGGGTGCAAATGAAGTGCGGTACGTGTCGGGCTTTATAGGTTTGACATTGTTTCTGAAGTGGCTGTTGTTGGCCACGCCCGGCCCCTCTCGCCTTGTTTGGGGGTGTGTTTGTGTGTGTGTACGGGTGTGTGTGTCTAAGTGTGCTGCAGCGTGTATCTTTATTTATGAGCTCGGCCCATGGGTTTTTGCAATGCAGCGTAAACAATCATGCACCTTTTATGATTGTTGCTTGCCTGTTGTCCTTACGCAGGGGGCAGAGAGGGCGTCTTTTCTTTTTTCTTTTTTTTTTACAGGACACGACGGAGGGTGAATTATTAATTGGATGAAGCAGTGGGCTGTGTAGCAATCTGCTGATCAGCACTCTCTCCCCGGCCATGTGTCAGGCCCCGGCTGAGGTTGATCCTCCGGTCTTACTGCATGGAGGAGCAGGCCTCCCTAACAGCACGCCTGCTCTGCCGGCCGGCCTGGGCGGCCTTATTAGAAGCCGGCGCCGTGTCCTCCTGAGTGCTGCAAGCCGGCACCGTGTCCTCACGAGCATGTTGAGGGTGAGCTGACCTGGGCTGCTTCCCGCGCCCGCTCCACCGATAAGACCCTAACTCCGTGGAAGCACTGCTGCAGGAGTCTGGGAGTGGTGGCCGCCCCACTGGCAGCAGCAGGCCCTCCCATCGATCCGGGTTCACAGCCTCAATAGAAACCTCGGACAAATGGCCAAATCCTTCTTCGGGATAAACAGCCAGACCAGACTTTCTAATCAGTAATGTATGGCTGGAAAACAATCCAGTACACTCAATGGTCCGGCGCCTGCAAATAGGCCATGGTCGCATCTTGTTACTACTTATCCGATCCTAGTTTGGAGGCAGGGAGGCGCATATCGAGCATAATGAAAGTGTTCTAATAGGATAGGTTCTGTTTGTGTTTGGCGAGAGAGAGAGCGAGCGAGAGAGAGAGAGCTAGACAGTGTGTGTGTGTGGGTGCTGGTGTTAGGCTGTGTCTCATCGTTGCATGCCAGTGGCCCCTCCCCAGGGGAAGGTGAACTCACTGGGGCTTGGCCAAGATGAATTAGGCCCGGGACAAATGGCACGCCTCTCCATCGCAGACCGCGGCACACACTCCTCTCCACTCCTCTCTTGTATTCTAATTCAGCAGAAGCGCCCCCCCCTCCAACCCCCATCACTATTGGCAGTTTGGTTGTATATTTAGAAGTGCATTTATCACGCTCACTTTGATATATCCTGAATGTTTATTTGTGGCGGCTGGAGGTTTCCAGTGGGCTAATAAATAACAGTGTAATAAGTGTCGGTGGGCCCTGCAGGGGACAGTGGGCCCCTTGTAGCCTATTGGCAGCTTTTACAGCGGCAGGTTGAATGAAGCCCAGACATTTATCACTCACGTTTACGCAACAATCATCACTTTCACAAAGAGCCCTGGTTGCAGTCCTGTCTTTTCCCCCTATTAGTCGGGACCTATGATGAATCGCTGCAGGTTGAGTCAGCCCCCCCCTTCTAGTAGCACCCATACCAAAATAAGGAAGGATCGCATATTTATGGAACTGATTGCCGTAAGAGAGACAAATGAAAGTGTGGTTCAAACTGCTGTAAACCTGCTAAGAAGCATGGTCCCTTTTCAAATATGATTCTGTCTGCAGCAATGTTTATATTGTAATGATTACAACATTTGAAAGTTGTCTGGCAAAACATGATAAATAGACTTGACTTGAGCACAGTCTGAATAAGACGTTCATCTTCAGACGTTCACTTCATTAAAAATGTCTGAAAGTCTCATTGTTATGAAACGGGTAGTCTTTTCATAATACGGCGTTAGGCCCTGAACCGCACAGGTCAGCACAGATTGTAACGCTTCTCCGGTAAGAAATAAGTTTCTTTGTACAGCAAATATTGCTGCTTATCCTTAAGGGGCCCGGGCTGTCAACAGATCCCGTTTGTATTAAGTGAGCGTGACTTTGGAGTGTGTCTTCCGGTGTTTATGTGACAGTGAGTGATTCAGGCCGGCTGGCTGCCTGCCAGTCATTCTAATAGCCACTGTATAAAGTGCCTCTGATCTCTCCCGTCCAGTGCGGCCCACTGTGGCCACTGTGTCACGGACCCCGGCCACCGAGCCGTCGTCCATGTCACTCCAGCCGCAACGGCAATCAGAGCGCACGTGTTTGGTGGACTGACCTCAAATCAGTTTGCAACTCTTGTGCTAGAAATGTGCCACTCGGCTTTCTTTAAGGAGCTCTAGCTTTGTGAAGGGGCCTACGCTGGCCTTGTTTTGAGGTGTTGCCTTGAGCAGCTTACCGGAGCTTTTCGTGGCACAGGCTCGTCCGCGGCGCAAACACAACTAAAACTTTCGCTGTGGAGACCGAATTCAGAGGAACTTCTGAACGGAGTCAGCGGCTGGGATCTGCCGAGGTCTTAATCCGTCAGCCAGGCCCAATATGCAATGCATGATTCCTGAGCTCCAAGCTCAGCTTCTCAGCCCTGCCTTCCACTCCGCACACCTTTCCTCTCCTCCTGGAGTTTCCTGTCTCTGGCAACCCGATCTCCTTTGTTCCAGCCAGGGAGCCAGTTCGGCTCGTCTAATTGCCTGGGGATTGTCCCCGTCTGCCTCCGTGTGTGAGGTTCAGCGCGCTCCCCCCATCATAAGTTGTGTCTGGCTGATAGTCCGGCTGGGGTCCTGTTCCCGTCCTCTGATTAGGCGCTCCTGCCGAGGCCACAGCGGTTAATAGAGGTGACTGTACGGGGGCTCCACTCCCAGCCGTGCGGGGGACTCGCCGCTAACGCACTGCGGCCCACAGAGAAGGAGGCTGCTCTTCCACCGCGCGCAGTTTAGCTTTGTCTCCCACTCTGGGAAGATTGCGCCTCAGACCCGCCAAAGAGAAAAAAAAGGGATGTAAAAGTTTGTGACGCTCGAGCCCGCAGCGCTTGGTGAACTCTGACTCCTTAATCACGGTTAAATGCTGTCAGAGTGGCGCTGGGAGAGCTGTTCTGGTGAGCTGGAGAACCTCCGTGTGTAGGAGAGACGGCCAGATAATGGGCTTACGCCGAATGTGCTGAGGTGTCTAACTGCGAGCTAACGGAGGTTTAAGACTTCCAAACGGCAACATTTGGTTGAGCTCCCCTAAGAGCCCAAAATGGCTGCAAATTAAGCCCTAACTACATTTGAGTTTATTTTTGTCCTTCATTATTGGCACTTTTTTTTTTACCTAACAAGAAATCTCCTAGACTGTTTAGAAAGATTTGAAGGGGGTTTTCTCTACGAAGACAAACTCAAAATGTGCTTTCCAGTGAATGTTGAGGAAGTTTGCAAAATAGGGAGCCAGAGGTCAGGAGTTCTCCAGGTAGGCGTTGCCTGTTGGGATGGTGGATGTGTTGTGTTTATCCGTGTGGGTGAGCAGATCACGCTGATGGCTTCTGATAGGCTGCCGGAGGCCGTTTGCGGCTCAACTGCTCATCCATTACCCTGGCCACACGTACACAATCCACAGTTAATGTGGCAGGGTCGTTTGCGTGGCAGCGGCTCGTCCTTCGGGGAGCGCATCCATGCCCGACCGGAGGCCGGCAGCAGATTAGATCAAATCAACAGCCCACGCCACCCTCAGCCCTCTGCTCCGTGAGCGCGGCACCGGGGCCTGCGGTCCGTGTAGTCGAACGGGCCCCACGACAGCGGCCAAGTGTTCTAGGACCCCCCTCAGGGCAGAGCTGTCTGACTCAGGGAAGAGCTCATCATCCCCCTGCTGGGTACCTGGCCAAAAAACAGGCCTCAGTGACGACCATCCAAAAGCTTTCATTAAGCTCCCATCCCCGTTGATCACTGCTCTGGCACACGGCCGGTGAGCCCGGTGTTCCTACATTTACAAGCCCGCTCGGCTATGATGCGGGAATCAATACTTGAATATTCACTGTCTGGGCAGCTGGGCCGGCCAGAAGCACAAGCTGGCAGGGCCGCAAGCTGTGCTCCTCCACGAGGCTGGGCTGCTGCTGATAGCCAGACATAAGGCCATATCAATCACTGCGATCCCCAGCAGGCTCGCTGAAGAACACTTGCCATTCTGGTGCTAGAAAAAGACAGCCTTCACCGCATCTAGTCAGTATCGCTGAGTAGCCCATATGGAGCTAGCTAGCTCCATACCTTAGCCCTGAGATGACCACTAGCTTGTGAATTCACAAGGCTCATGGGGGCGTTTTGCCTAACAGATTCGGTCCCTGGTGACTTGTGAAGAATGCTTGTTCAGAGTAAGCTAAATGTTTGCGCCGACTTTTTTTTGTTTTCTCCAGTGTGCGTCACTGGTATTGATGATGCACTTGATCCAGCTGCTTGACTTAAACTTATGAAAGGCAATTAAGTTATATTAGTTTACATATTGTCCTGAGTTGGCAATCAAAGCCAGCTCTTAATGCCTCTAATGAGGGTTAGGGCTACTACGGTTCAACTTATATGGAAATCCTTTCATCTACCACTCATGGCCTACATTTTTCATATCTCAGCAGGTTTATGTTGCACATTAAGCCCTTACATGTGTGTGGGTATATAATAAACACATACTATGTATTATATATCTGTTCGATCTTCCCCCTATTGTGCATCTGCAGGCTGTGAGAGTGACTTCTGGGGCCCTCACTGCAGCAACCGCTGCCAGTGCCAGAACGGGGCCAAGTGTAACCCCATCACTGGGGCCTGTGTGTGCACGGACGGCTACCAGGGCTGGCGCTGCGAGGAGCCCTGCGAGCATGGCTACTACGGCAAGGCCTGCCAGCTGTCCTGCCAGTGCCTCAACGGCGCCACCTGCCACCACGAGACAGGGGAGTGCATCTGTGCCCCGGGATACACTGGGGCTTTGTGAGTATGACCTTGTTTTTGGGTCCCAGAGACTTTTTTATCAATTCCAAAAATTGTGTCAGATATAATAACCTCCATCACGATAATATCTTTAGGGATTCGGCGAATGAGATAGCATCTATGAAGTGCCTTTGTATTCTCTGTCTTGCTCAGTGCCCTGCGTTGTGCAGATCAGGTTTGTTTGGGTTCCTGACTGGGTTTGTGCTCTCTCTCTGTGTGTGTGTGTGTGTGTGTATGTGTGTGTGTGTGTGTGTGTGTGTGTGTGTGTGTTTCTGCGGGGGCAGCTGTGGCGAGCGCTGCCCCTCCGGCAGTCACGGGCCCCAGTGTGAGCAGCGGTGCCCCTGTCAGAATGGAGGGACCTGCCACCACATCACAGGGGAGTGCTCCTGCCCTGCCGGATGGACGGTATGTCAGCGGGCAAGACAGGAGGTGGATGGGGAGACAAAACAGTGAAGGGGGAAAGTTGTATATTATTGTCTGAGACCTTTCTGGAACTTTGCTGTAAGAGCAGCAACACGCAGGACAGGTGCTATTTGATAAATTGAGTGAAATATATATTTTGTTGCATCTCGGACATATCTGTTTTCTCTGTGTCTTTTCAACAGGGCACGGTCTGTGCCCAGCCATGCCACATTGGCAAGTATGGCATCAACTGCAGTAAGGACTGCTCTTGTCGCAACGGCGGTCTGTGTGACCACATCACAGGGCAGTGCCAGTGTGCTGCCGGCTTCAGTGGACGCAGGTATACTCACCATCACTATGCATCTGGACACTTCCATTAACTGAATCCGAAACAGCATGTGAATAAAAACCCTTGCATGATCAACTGAGTATAGAATTTCCAAGCTCACACTTGATGAAATAGGTCATTAAATGGATATTTGTGTTTATAGCAATGGTATTAAGCCATGCAGAAAATTACATGTCAAGCAGGTACTCATTGTTACATTACATTTTTTCAACGTCTAAACACAAGACACAGAGTGGCACACTCAAAGTGAGGTAAACGTGCAATTTGTTCTAGTAAACAAAAAGTAACGTCCATTCATTCCTTGTGTGGTTGAAAGTGAAGGGGAGGTGGTTCCTACGATTGTTTGTGTTTAATTAATCCACTCTATTGCATCCAGCTCAGCCAGTGGCAACTCTAAAACCTGCCTTCATTGGCGTGTCCTTCTTCTCTGTCCATTGATCTCACTGTGAGTCCTCGCCTGTTGGATTCTGCTCATTAATTATAAGTAATGGGCTTTTATTAGGAGCCCATTGGAATCTACAGATCTCTTTAGCTCCCTGGTCCTGACAGAGCAACCCCAAGCAGCCCAGGGTTTATTAGTTCAGCTGAAGCAATTGTCTGCTGTTAGATGAAAACACTTCCCGAACAGCTCTTCTCTTTCGTCGTGAATATTTTTTTGGGGGCAAAATTAGCCTCATTCATTTCGCAAGTGACAGATGAATTAACCTGCCAGGAATTATCGTCAACGGTGCATTCCCGCACCCACCTCTACCTGGTACAATAATTCCTGTGTCCCTTGATAAAGCTAAAGCCAATGTAATTTAAACATGAAACATAACTAGTCCATTTTATATTTAATTGAGCGATTTGTCTGCTTCCTAATGGCTCTGGTGGACGGTTGAGATTGATTCTCCACCAGGGTTGTATATCCCAGTCCCTGCCAAAGTCCCTTCTAAGGTCTCCCTTAGTGCTCTGTGCTGAGAATCTTCCCAGGTCTCATTACACCCTCCATGGTTGATGATGGTTCGTTCACCTTAGACAACCCCTGTGTTTGGAAGGGTGGAAGCCGGCTGTTACCAGCAGGGAGGGGGGATCACGCAGGGCTGCCCTCTCAACCCCCATTAAACTCACTGCGCTTTAACCTTCTAATTTCCACGTGTAGGGCCTATTTTACCAGCGGGCCCTCTAGTTAGGTAATTAACCTCAAATTATTTGGTTTGGCCTGGTGTCTTTATGTGTTTATTTATGGTTCTTGTGTGTGTGTTGGTCAAAGGAGGTAGGAGCCGCACCCATCTATGTGATCTGTTATCTGTAAGCACTCTGTGTTTCTGTGAGCTATTCCTCCAGGTGCCAGGAGGAGTGTCCGGTGGGAAGCTACGGCCCCCACTGTTCCCAGCGGTGCGACTGCCAGAACGGGGCCAAATGCTACCACATCAACGGGGCCTGCCTGTGCGACACCGGCTTCAAGGGGCCCCACTGCCAGGAGCGCTTTTGTCCCCCGGGCCTCTACGGCCTCATATGTGACAAGTACTGCCCCTGCAACGCCACCAACACCCTCAGGTGAGACGGACGCTGAAAAGCCCCCCCGCTCGGTAGGACCACAGTCAGCACCCTTTACTGGGAAACATGCCCCGAGGCCCAGGTCTCACATGAACAAGAGGGCTTGCAGAATCCTTGGCGCATCTCCGTTCTGAAGCCAGCAGCGCATTTAGAAGTCTGGACACCTCAGTGGAGGTGCCATCCAGTTAGCCTTTAATCGCCACCCGGGCTTCATTCATTATTTCTCCGCCGCAGTTCCAGCTAATGCAATGTTAATGCTCTGACTGAGCTCAATGTGCGCGCGGGAACAGTGCAACTCATTAGGGATTGAAGGAGAAACAGGACACCTCATCCATTTAAAAGGAGCCCCTAGATGGATGGATCTTACGGCTTGACTCCTCCAGCAGGAAAAGCCTGCATGCAACAGAATACGTAGCCGTCTTTTTTTTTGTAACATCAATGCGCTTCCTATCTCTACTACCTCTGTCTTAGTTTTTTTCCTCTATCCCCTCATTTTCTCTCTTTGGTCCAGTTGCCACCCTCTGTCGGGGGAATGCACCTGTTCCACTGGCTGGACAGGGCTGTACTGCAACGAGACCTGCCCACCTGGCTACTATGGCGACGGCTGCACGGTGCCCTGCAGCTGTGCCAACGGAGCCGACTGTCATGGCGTCACTGGCGCCTGCATGTGCGCCCCTGGCTTCATGGTGAGTCTCCAGCCCTTGCATGCTCCTGAAAGAGTTGACAGCCTGCTAGACATTCGCCCTCCGGGGATACATAATGTGCACAACCACATGTTGAGAAATTCGAGTTAAGTTGTTATTAGCTAATTGGTCCGCATTGTTTTCAAAGTGGGGACTTAGCGTCAAGGTAGGTTGTAATGTTCTGCCTTTCATCTAAGAGGGGCCGTAATTGTAATTATACCTGTTGATCAGCAATATTCATGTTATTTGTGTCGCAAATGAAAGCCAGTTTAGAGTGTGTGGGTATGCTCTGAACGTGTGGGAGCCGCCGTGCACCCACAAGGAGGAAGGACCCAGGTGAGGCACTCTAGCTCAGCAGGCCTAATTCCTGCTTATAATAGATGTGTTTCTCACGCACTTCATAAGAAAAGCCAAACGATTCCTCCTTCCTCCGAGAGGTTCTGTGCGGGGTCATTAATAATAAAACATGGCTTCCTCCAATATATGCAGCTAGTTTAGTCTGACCTGGACCTCTGGTCTTAGGTAGACAGCTTCAACCAAAAGGGAAAATTATGGAATCAATTATATTCAAACACTTACCATTTTTAACATATTTGACATATTTCACATCTTTAAACAAGAAATTATTACTATTATTTTATTATTTATTTTATTTATACAGGGGTTACCGACTGAGACCAGGTCTCTCTGTACACAATGCAATGCCCTTGTAAGGTTTGATATTGCCTGTTCCATGGACAGAACACAAGAATAAAGAATGGTGTCATCTGCATAGAAATGTACTTTACAGTCTTTTACAGAGGCACGTACGTATATCATTAATATAAAGTAAAAATCATAGTCATGATTGTAAAAAAAAACACTACATAGTATTACAAAAGTGGGAAAAGCCAATCATTATTATTATTTCCGAAGAATTTGTTTGTTTGCAAAATAAAAAAAAGGTTGGTTTCAAAACCAAGAAATGGTTTGTGTACAATCAATCAATCAAAGAGAGAAAAAAGCTGCACTTTCCCCCTCTCTTGTAGACATAAGCTTTTCATTCGGGAGATGTAAGCAAAAAGACAACGTTCCATCAGTTTACACAAAGCGTGTCATGTTCATCAAAGATCTACCTAATTGTCTGTAAAAGATTATGGCTGGTTGTGAGGTATGAAAAGGGGTTCTGCAAGCAAAGCATAGCACTTGTCATACATTTCATTGCAAACCTTTTTTTACCATAGTGCATTGCACAAACTTGTTAGCGTGTTAATTAGAATATTTTCACAAAATATTTGTCTTGCCCGCTCACAAACCTTTTTAAATCTCATTCATTCAACAACTTTTCCTACCCACTATGTTTTCTTTTGCAAGAACAGCTTTTAGTTTTTCATTTACTGATACTTGCAATACAGTCTTTCTATATTGTTGACAATTATCCTTACAATCCTTACAAAGTTTCTGAAACAAATTAGTTTAATCCATGAATTCATCTTCACCATTTCTCTGTGTATTCATATACTGTTTTTTGAAATGTTTCCAATTACATTTGTTTGTTCGTCAATCAATTTATTTTCTGGTATTTGGTCCACAATCAAGTGTAGAAGGTTCCAGAGAGCGATGGAGACAGAGAGGCTACTCTTTCTGCCAACACTACATTTCCGTGGAAATTGCCTGTGTCTTACAGCAGGCGGCTGCGGTGAATTGAGCTACCTAGCGGGGCCACAGACTGTGTCTTAATTTGCTCCACCTGTTCTCCGTGGCGGACGCTGGGGCTTGATGCCAGATCCATTAAACAGGCCTAGAGGGCAGGGGCTGGGTAGAGCAGAACGCAGTCAGACGGGGCCGGACGGAGCTCAAATGGAAGGATCGCTAGGCAACGTTGAAGGCTCGCTGGATGCTGTTATAGGAGTGATGTCTTTCATTAAATATATTTTTGTATTTTGGTCCTCTCGTGCATTGGTTGGGTGAAACACAATGTAGCGATAAGGCCTCCGATAGGGCAGCGTATCGTTGGGTTTGGGTAGTATGTACCATGCCGGAGTACAACTGGTGATCATTATCACACAGTGGGGTTCTCAGACTGTGTTGACTGGAGCTGTGATGAAACCCAGGCCATGTTGTTTGTGAAATCCCGTCCCCAGTGGACAGTTGATAACACACAGCCTCCCCGCTGCCTGTGTGCTGTGGAGTCCCATCAGGGGGCAAACCAACCCAAGTACTGGAGCAGTCTGAGCTCCTACACGCTTGATTTACCTCCTGTAATTGGACATGTTCTCCTTTTGGACTGGGACAAAGTGATTACATGTTCCCGTTTCCGACAGTCCACAGATACACGTACCGTTTACTCCGTTTCTGGGCTTAGAAGGCAATTCAAAGAATGTAAAATATGTTTGAATTCAGGACACTGACAGACACCAGTCTAATTTTATGACTTAATGTTCCATCATCCTACGCTTTCTCTCATCCAGTCAAAATGAGAAATCTTCGGCCATATGAACGCAAAATTGGCAGTCAACAGTCTCGCAATTAGATGAACTGCGAGCGAGTGAGCTGATTGGTAATTAGCAGCTTTCCATTTGCATTCAGTCTCAATGGGTGTCAGGCAGATCAATGCAACGTGAGCGAGGTGGTGAGAAGGAAAAAAAGTGAAACAAATGGCGTCCAATTACGTTGAAATGGTAATGGCCGCGAGAAGTTTAAGAGCACGGCCAAGGACGGCCTGTCTCCTCGCGGGCCAGGTCTGGCGCTCCTTCTGCTTCCACAGGCTGTGTGCTTATGTAAGGCCCTGCTGCTCCACTCATACTATATGGACGGCCCCTGTATTAATAATGTCTCCTCCTAACACACACCCACCACACTTCTATCCTTCTCCCAGCTCACAAGGAATATAAATCAGTGGACTAATGAGAGCCCTGCTGCTGCCGATGCCCTCTGGAGAGCGGTCCGACCAGACGCCCCGCTTCCATGTGGGGGAAACCAAGTGGATGTCGAGGCGCCCATGGATGCAGCTAAATCCATGTGGTCATTTGTGGCTCACTGACCCTTTCTCCATGTGGCCAGGCACCAGCAAATTGCTTGCGCCCTGGAGACAGGGGGGGGGCGCGAAACCCCCCACTACTGTGCCCCCCCCCCCCCCCTTCCACTCACACTTGTTTCTAACAAACTTCTCCAGTCTCCATACAGCGGAGACAGAACTGCCATTGTTAGCAGCCTTGACGCAGTCAGTTTTCCGCGCAGAACAAAGGTTGCCGTCGCTGATTGATGAAACTTTCATTGGCACGCGAGACTCTTTTATGTGTTGTGTGGGGAGGGGGGGGTGTCTAAAGATTCCCCCGCCCCTGGCGTCCAGCGGCATGCGTCTCCTGGCTCCCGTTTAAAACCCAGTTCCAAATGGTAATGAGAGACAGTCGGCAGATTCCCAGCGCTCTGGCGAAGGGGGGGTGGGGTGGGGGGTGGGGGGGCAGCAGAGGGGGAGCAGCAGCCACTCAGGGCTCTTCAGGCCAGCTAATTGGAAGTCTAAATCATTGTGTCAGCTGTCACTCAGGGCCTGGGCCAGGGCTGGGGAGGGATCCAGAGACAGCCCTGTGATCACCGGCTCTAGGACCGACCCGGCTCTTGGTAGCGGTGCTACTGCTGTGCTCAGCTTTTAAAGCGGAGAGAATTATAATGACAGTGGTCGAGAGAGGACAGGGTGTGCTTGTGTTGATATGTGTGGGTGGGTGTGTGTGTGTGTGTGTGTGTGTGTGTGGGTGGGTGTACGTGCTTGTGCCTGCCGTGTAACAGCAGATGGTTCACTCTAATATGCTGATTTTAAAGGCTGGGGCCACAGTGGCCTGCCTGCCTGTCCTGCGGTGCTCTCAGTAACAGGGGTGTGAGAGACTGGTGGCACTCTTAAAGTCTACACCGAGGCTCACCCTCTGCCCTGCTTTGATGTGTCGTTCTGCCCCTCGGTAGCTCGTATCTCAGTCCCTGCTGCTGGTTCATATAGGCTTCCCAGCCACAAAGGCTCTTTCCCGTTATTTTTCCGCTTTTGGCAGGGCGGGGGAAAAATCCCTGTTTCTAACGTTGTCTTTGTTTGTCCGCTGCCTCCGTCGATTGTACGTGGCCAATCAGTCTGACATTTAGGCTGGAGATCATAACGGCACACTCCGTCCACTCGGGCCACTCGATGACTCACAGGGCGGCAGGGGTGGCGTACCAAGTGTGTCTCGATGGCCCGGCTCGGTTCGACGGAGGTCAGTTGCCTAGCGATCACTCGACCACCGGACCCCTCCATCACCCCTCAACACCGAGTGGCCACAGAGAAAGGGCTTTTGGCCCCGTCGCTAGCCAGGTCTCCACTTCCCAGGGGCTCCGTGTGGCTAGCACGACAGACTGTTGATATCTAGCCGACAGCGGAGAGACTCTGACGGCATCCGAATCCGCACGCACACGTAAATCATTCATCCGCCGACCACCCGAACAAATCATTTACTCTGATTTAAGAGACCCGTACTCGATTACCATTATTTCCCGTGGGGATGTGCTGTATGTAAGCGTGAGATATGGTAACACACTGTCAGTGTTGACTGTTTACCCTGCGCATGCTGACTCGTTGCTCTGGGACTGAAGTGCTGCCGCCTCCCTTCACAGGGCGAGGACTGCGCCTCCACGTGCCCCCCCGGCCTGTACGGGCCCAGCTGCTCCTCCACCTGCTCCTGCCATAACCACGCCTCCTGCTCCCCCATTGACGGCTCCTGCGTCTGCAGAGAAGGTAAGGGGCACGCCACCGCTCGATGGCGGTCCGAGTCCGCGTGTAGCCACTGCACTAGCACCCCAGGCCCTCCCCTCCATGAGACCACTGTGAGATAGCCCTCCCGCTGCCCCCTCTAAGGCCGCTAACGCCTCCAGGTAGCCTACACACACTAGTGCCAGGTGGCATTAACATGACATCAGAGCATCGGACCCCCCGGTGCGATCATTATGTCGAACACATGCAATGAGAGGATATGAGAGGAGCAGCATAAAAGCTGACCTGGGCAGGCATCCCTCAAAGAAAGCACTCGACCCCTGCCCTGAGCGCAGAGCCGGCGCCAGGAAACCAGTTTCACCAAAACAGTAGGATACCACTAGAAACCATTAATAATAAACTAGACTCCCTGCCCCGTATCTTCAAGGCATCATCAAAGCCTATGGGGTAGTGGTGCAATGGGAGCGCTTGGCCAAGCTTTTATTAAATATATAACGATCCTCTGCTGTCCCAATGAGGTAATATAGCCGCGAGCCAGTGTAATGTTACGCGGTGATCTTGCCACCCTCTCCTGTGTCTCTCCAGGCTGGCAGGGGGTGGACTGCTCCATCCTCTGCTCCAGTGGCACCTGGGGACTGGCCTGCAACCAGACCTGCCTGTGTGGGAATGGGGCGGCATGCGACCCCATCGATGGCGCCTGCACCTGCTCCCCGGGCTGGAGGGAAGAGTACTGCCACCAGCCCTGTCCTGTAAGTGTGGAGGAGTTCACAAAGTGGCGAAAGAGAAAATGTATTCCTTCACATGACAGAAGATCAGGCACTTCAAAAGATGTGTGTTTCAATTTATTGTTGTTTTTTAGGATGGCACCTACGGACTGGAATGTCGGGAGCGCTGCGACTGTAACCATGCCGATGGCTGTGACCCTGTGAGCGGTTACTGCCACTGTCTGGCCGGGTGGACAGGTTAGTGCTGCTTTACTTCCTGTTTCAGAAAAAAACGTTGAACTCCCATCAGTAGGCCATCATCCGCAGTGGAACGTCAAAAGTGCAATCTGTGGAATTACATTGTCCTTCAATTAAGGTGCACAACAAACAAAACCCTAAACAAAAGCTTTCTTCACAGCAGAACCATAATTACACTCCTCCTCATTCTGTTAGATATTTGTCAGACATACTGATTTTCTTGGCCAGCGCCGGCATTTGCTGAGAACTCTTATTGTTTATGTTTACCGAGTGTCTACGCAGCGCCGAGTTAATTAAATGTTATATTTGTTTTCGCATCGAGCCGGCGAGCAATGTAAATCAGTAATGTTGGGAATTAGGATCTCATTTAATTCTCTGAGCGGACACACTGGCCACCGGTATGCAATCACACTCAAATTGCCTTTGCCATGGGTTTAATACAACCGCTGAGGTGATAAATATGTTGAGGTCAACTCTGCTGCCACGAGAGTAAGCCAAAGCATCACCGGACCTCTCCACGTTTGGCTCCTGTGGAAGCCAACCAAAACATTTCCATATTCTCTGGTCGAGCCTTAGGCTCAGCATGAGACATCCCTCTGAATCCTCCCAGGCTCAAATGCACCGCCGTCCAACATATGCTGTGCCCTCGCGTGTCCTTGTCATTTAAAGCTGCTTTTTGCAGGGCCAGGAGGTGTGACTGTCGCTGCCAGGGCTAGGATCATTATGCTATGAAATGAAGCATCTGTGTCTGAGAGACAAATCCGGGAGGTGAGCCGGAGACCTGCGTTTCGCTCCTCCTTCGCACGGGAGAAAGGGGATTTGGCAGGGAGGGCCATGCCGGTGGAACCTCGCTGTCCCGCTCCGCTCGGCCTCCTGAGCTTAAGGGGTGTATTCTGGAAGATGATGGGGTCGTCATTACCTGCAAGAATGGAGCGCCGCAAAAGCGGGGCTCTCATGCTCTGAATCCCGCCCTGGTCCTGGCCATCTGTCAGCCTTAATTGAGTCACCGGGGGGCAGGGCTGGGGGCAGGAGGCGGCCCGACGGACCACACCGAGCCACAGGGGGGCATCCTGGGGAGACACACACAGGAGGGGCGCAACAATGGACTCCCAGTGTGAGGGCACCTGGGGGGGGGGGGGACGACTCATGAATAGCCTGCTATGAAGAGAAGGTGTACCCGCTGCAGAGACACGGGAGGTCTTCCTATGGATAATTCCCGAACCACTGATGCTGCTGAAGCTATGCAGTAGACATTAGAGCAGTTGCATACTCAACCAATCCCTAACACTCAACAAGCGGTAGTTACAACTACTCAAATACCAGATGCCATGGGATTTCTATTTTCAGTTTGAGGGTAACGATAAACAGAATCTGAGGGGTCAGTGATTATGGGCGTGTTTTTGAATGGGTCCCAGCTCGTGGAAGTTGAAGAGATTCAGCACGGCGGGAGGGAGGGAGGTCTAGTGGGTTAGCAGCCCAGGCCCTTGCAGTGGTGTTGCAAGGCTGACATCAGCTCCTCTTCAAAAGGACGGCTGATCAGGCACATGTCAGGGACACTCCGTCCCACTTAGCGCAGAGCACGGAGCCAGACGCTTTTTTAGGGGGCGGGGGTTTAATGAAGGAAGCGTTCATGTGGAGGGAGGTGTCAGTGTCAGGAGAACAAAGAACGCGCGTGTAGATCAATATGGGAGCTCGGCAGGTGTGTGTGGATGCACGCAGTCATGCACGCTCCATTCCTCCGCCTCTGGATTGCACACACACGTGTGTCCGTGTTGGTGCGTGCGTGTGTGTGTGTGTCCATGTATGCATGCGTAAGAGTACGGCGGTTAGCTGTTCCCCCGCCCCACTAATTGGATAGAGGGACCTCTGGCACTCCTCAGCAGAAAGGCAGTACTGAGGAGGCTAGAGTTGTGGCAGCTCCGTCGCTTTCTTCTCCTCCCTCTGCTTCCAACGGCTCTCTGTTTGTCACCATTAGACTCAAAGTGTGATGTTCTATTCACATTCATTCGCTGACAATAAAGGAAGGACTCTTTTTTTTTCCCTCCTTCTTCTTCTCTCCCTCTGCCTGGCCCAGCAGAACCTCAAACACACTCGAGCAAGCCAGCACCTCGTTTGATGTCCAAGACTGGAGCTTCTGACTAAATCACCCCTGCCCACCCACACAGGCTCACAAACACTCACACCCACACACCCACGCTCTCTCTCTCTCTCTTTCTCTCTCTTTCTCTCTCTCTCTCTTTCTCTCTCTTTCTCTCTCTCTCTCGCTCTCTCTCCCTCCCTCACACACACCCACACACACCCACACACACCTCAACCCTTGGCTCCCCCACAAAGGAACCCTAGGTACTGTATGACATAAGTCCCTTGAGGTTTGGCCAGGTTTAATTCAAAGGTAGTGCTCTAATGCTACTTTAATGGCCACACCGTTCTCAGAAATTCACTGTCAAAGGAAATTTCAAATGAGGCTCTCGAGCTAACGCCAGAGTTCCAGTTTAGTGGGCCCTGCGTGTGTGATGGCGCGCGTGCGCGCCATACGTGTGCACATCTGCGGGGAGAGAGATACATGTAGCGTGCACGTGGGTGCACATGTGCCTCCCGCCTGGCGCTGTGCAGACTTTCGCGAGACAGGCACGGATCTCACAGGAGGGGGGACAGTATGTGCCGGTCGGACGGAGGCGTCAATGTATTCATTTTGTGCGCCGAGCGCCCGGTTTGTGTTCTGTGTTTGGAGCTTGTTGTTGGGAGGCTGGCCAAATACGGAGAGACACTTCCAGTCGTGTGCTCTCCGGGGCCCTGCCGGAGATGTTCCCTTCTGCACAGAGGTGCACCAGGCCCAGCTCGGCTGAAAGAGAATGGGAGAGGAGCGGGGCGCCTCCAGGGAGCAGACCCTGTTAATGAACACACAGTGCACTGGCAGGAAGGTTCAGTCAGATTAAAAAAAATCAACACATTTGGACAGGAGACACAGGGTTGCGCGGAAAAAGACGGGGACCGAATTCAGGCAAACCCCGCAAAGCAGAGAGGCTTTAGTCAACATCTGAGGCCGGCCCTAACACTCGTACTGAGTACACTTTCTCCCCGCAAATTCCCAGCACTGCGTCCTGCTAGACGCCGGGAAAGCGCTCTGTTTTGCCCTTACGCTTTTAGTTTCTGAATATTTTGATAGCATTTTGTGGTTGTTGTGTCTGACAGCGAGCCTCTTTGTTCTGGCGCCCCCCTACAGGAATCCACTGTGACAACGTGTGTCCCCAAGGCTTCTGGGGCCCTAACTGCTCGGTCACCTGCTCCTGCCAGAACGGAGGCTCCTGCTCGCCCGAAGACGGCACGTGTGTCTGCGCACCGGGATACAGAGGCACTTCTTGCAAAAGAAGTGAGGCGCTAACTCTCCTTTTTTTCCCCCCTCGATTTCTTTCTGTCCTTTGGTCATTGTGGCAGAGATCCGGTAAAAGACACCAGGAGCGGCGGCGTAATTCCCTTTTCGATATTGACCTTCCTTTGATCAAGGGAACGCTGCCGAGGGAGGGCCCTTAAATGGCCACGCACACGGGGAGAGTAAACGGCTCATCACAGCCCATCTCTTAATCACCGGGTCCTTACTCCAGCCCACACTGCCCACACCACCGCCCACGTCTCCCAGAGGGGGTCTGCGCTCTGTCTGAGGCTCATCAGCCCCACACAGGCCCTCTCCCTGGGACGGTGGGCTCCTCCACGTAGAGGGGTCCCTTCAAGGCGAACCTCAAGTGATGAGCTCACTGATTGGGGGTCAACTCAAGAGGCCAAATCTGTAAACATCACTTCAAGTGGAATTTCAGAGAGTTGCTGTGTGTGTTTATGTGTCTGTGTGTGTGTGTGTGTGTGTGTGGTGGAGCCAAATTGTGGAATTTAAGCGATAGAGAATTGCTGTGTGTTTATGTGTCCGTGTGTACATCATGTGTGTGTGTGTGGGTGTTTGTGTGTGTGTGTGTGTGTCTGTGTGTGTGTGTTGGAGCCAAATTGTGGTATTTAAGAGATAGAGAATTGCTGTGTGTTTATGTGTGTACAAAATGTCTCTCTGTGTGTGTGTGTGTGTGTGTGTGTGTGTGTGTGTGGTGCTAGAGCCAACTAACAACACCATTTAGGCAATTGTATTAATTTAAGTAAAGGATCCTTACAAAGGCCTTAAATTATGCATAAGATAGCATTGGAGATGACACTACCGTACCATGGTATGAGGAAAGATTCTTGCAATATTTTTCTTTCTCCAATAATTTACTAAATGGATTTAGGCATATATGCGTCTTCTGTGATGTTTATCTTGAGTGCTATAATTATTCTGAACTTAGAGGTTTCAAAGAAATCCACTTTACAAATGCACAAAGAACCGAGCTGTTACCACATGCAGATTGTTTTGGGCTGCTGAGTTGTATACTAATATGAAACCCACCCTTAATATTAAACTGTTCCTTTTTGGCCTCACATAAAAGATGGAAAGAATGATCACGTCGGATTGGCACTGATTTGTTCTTTTTTTTGCCCACGTGTCTGTTCATCCTTTCAATCTTCATCCTTCTATCCTGGAACCCCACCCCTCTCCCTTTTCTTTGTGCCTTCCTCCCTTCACCCCTCCTCCTCTCTCTAACCCCCTCCCTGTGGTGGGTCTCCTCTCCGTGCCGTCCCTGGCGGCTCCCCCTGTGGTGCCAGTCTGCTCCCCTGGGTTCTACGGCCACCGCTGCAGCCAGTCCTGCCCGCAGTGTGTTCACAGCACGGGGCCGTGCCACCACGTCACGGGCCACTGCGAGTGTCTGTCCGGCTTCACGGGCTCGCTGTGCAACCAAGGCAAGTGGTTCCTCCTCCTCCTCTTCCAACGGACTCTTACCCTAGCATAGGCGATGTGTTGACCGTTACCGTGCCTACAGAGGAGGGGAAGCACCCGTACTCCATCCCTTCACGGACTATATAACCTCCTTTGCCTGGCCTGAATTAAGCAATCCGTTCATGCTCATGAATGATTGCTACACGGAGCTGTTGGAAGTGAATCAGACACAATCTGAATCTTTTATGCTTTCCTGCTTTTCTTTTATGTAAGAAAAGTGGCGGGGCGTCAGCGTTTGGCAAAGAACATTGAGGCAGCGGTTTGGAGATACAATATGGAGAAGATAGGCGTTCACTCTGGTGCATTCCATGTCCTAGTCATCTGTCCTGGCTGTTATCTAGATGTCCTTGATCAGTTTTAAAAAGACTATTGAATCACCAGCTATGCTGCCCACCTACCTCTACTATTGTACTGAAGCTGATTCAAATGATCAGTGCCGTCCTGACAAACAACCTTCAGTGGAAATCTGAATATTGCTGAGACCCACCTTTTTCTGACTGGTGTTTTCTAACTAATGTGTGGCATTAGTTAAAACAAAAAGTAAATCCATAAATGTGTGTGATTTAGTGAAATTGAGTGCATGCATCCGTTTGTTGTGGCTGCTATGTGCTGCTGTTATGTTTTGTAAGTGGCATTTAAGTACTTTCTTACAGCACAGAGCATGGGAGCAGTATCGTACCATAGGTAGTGTTTGAGCGTTCATCATTCCAAAACGCTTGTTCAAAGCTCTCTGATTAAGGCCTGAAATAAAATTTTAAAAACTGTGATGACCTACTTTAGTGTCTCAGCGAAGTAGACGAAGATCAGTAGACACAGATAATTTTTTAATGTTGTATCATTTGAGGAGAATCTGTGGAATAGTATTCATGAGGACTTTGCCAAATGAGTTGTAAACCGTGTCGGTCCAGTCTGTGCAGTAGCTGGACATTGACCCAGAGACAGAGGGTGATGTAGACTTCGCTGAATGGCCCGTGACAGACGTGCAATGGTTGCTCTTGAACGCTGTCCTCCTTTAATGCACTGCGGAGGGGAGCCGACATCTTATTGCTTCCCCTGATAATTTAATAGTCTTTTTTATAAATTACAGAAAGGCAGCGGGCATATATACAATTCCCTTTCATGGCGTTCAGAGCTGTCTATAGGAAGAGCCAGTGCTAATTTGTCTGCACCATCATTACTGGCGAGCAGGCCAGCAGGGCTTGGGGGAGCAAGGTGGCCAGCTCTCCGCATGCCTTTGCTACCATCCACCCCTGGTAGAGAGGCCTCGTGGTGTCCTCAGTTGTCCTCTGTCCTGGACCCAAAGCTCCAGGCTAATGAAGCCTTATTTTGGTGTGTGGGAGCCTGAATTCCCCTCCCCCACAGCATGGGAGAGCCAGCCCCATAACTATGCTCCGAGGGGCTTCAGAAGACGGCTTGAAAGAGCTCTCACGAACAGGGAGTAGAAAAAAAAACTGTTGAAATGTAATCATTAAAGTAAGCCCCACACCTCCAAATGAGTTAAACTCAAGTCGCCCTCAAAGACGGTCGACCATATCTGATTGATCTGATATCCAGTGCTCGCCGCTTCTTCCTGTAAGAACTCCTGTGTTTCAGTTTACCTCCCGTCTGGGCTGGAGCAGCCACTGCGGATTCGGAGAGTGGTGGTGCCAACCAATTTATTCCGCACAGACCAGGAACAAAGCACAATAGAAGTTTAATCTGAGGCAAAATCTTTAATTGAGGAGAATGTGTCAGCGAGCATTGAAATATTCATTTTTATAAAAAATGTACACAGGGTCTATTTTAATACAGCGGCACATCAATCATGTGGCTTTGTGCTCAATCAAAGTGGGGCACATGTGTTACTTGAGGCACTGATTAAGTGTGTGAACACAGCTCTGCTTTCTGACCCCCTTAAGAACACATAACACCCACCAAACTTTGCAAGCAAGAAGGGTTGTAAATGAGCAAAGCATAGTCTGGTCATGTTCGGCATTTGTAGGTTTATTTTAAGTTTCCCTCACCTTATGTTATTGTATCTGTTATAACCATCATCATAGATTTCACACATCTGTGTATGTGTGTGTGTGTGTGTGTGTGTGTGTGTGTGTGTGTGTGTGTGTGTGTGTGCATATCTATGTGTGTGACACGGGTGTATGTGTGCGCTTGTGCCTCCTCAGTGTGTGCAAGTGGGAGATATGGAAGGGGCTGTGCTGAGATCTGCCTCTGCACCAACAACGGCACCTGCAATCCCATCGATGGCTCGTGCCAGTGTTTCCCTGGCTGGATCGGAGAGGACTGTTCTCAGGGTAAGGCCAAACCTTCTCTTCCCTCTAAGACTCGGCCGTTAATCTCCCTCTTTTTTTTTCCACCCATCCGCCTTATTTTCTTCTCACATTTACCTCCATGCACATAATTCATTTTCATGATCTAACCGACTCCATGAGTGGCCACTTTACTTATCTTCCTAGTGTGACACAATATGCCATGTAATTTAATGCCGTAAAGGCCAAGGATTAGAATTGGAGCGTTGAGCTGGATAATGACATAGGGAATTGACACCAACATATTAGTTTAAGTGGTTTAAGCAATAATCCCTGATTATGAGATATTTTGATACAGTTTACTTACAACCCTGAATTTAAGCCTATTCTATGAATACGAGGGTACTTAGGTAAACACACACATTTTATGTGGATTAATATGTTTATTCCATGTGATGTCTTTACATAATATGTGCTGTTCACTGCAATTTGGTGTGTAATTACTATTTGTGTGAATATGTATGCATAACATTGAGTCTTCACATGGTCATGTATTGTTTGTATGTTTTTGTCTGTGTTTTCTCTTTTCGGTATACAGTAAATGTGAGATGTGTTTTGCATGTTGTATAATCTATTTAAGTGTCTGTTCTGAATTTGAGTCTTTTTATGGGTTGTGAAAATAATATACTGTGTCAAACACAGTATATGAGGGAGTATATGTGCATACTATTTGTGCGTGCTCAAATGTGAATTGGCCTTTTTACACTACCGTAATGAGCCTACTGACCTATACCAGCACCAGGCTGACCTAGAACATTTCTGTCCACGCTTTAGATTTTCACCAGCAATTGCAGATGATGAGCCTGGCCAGCCCAGGTCAGTGTAGCTCAGTTAGGTAGCGTGGTGTGAAACTGCCCTTTCACATCTCCCCTACTTGACTGTGTCTCTGGCGTCTGCAGCCTGTCCCTCTGGGTACTGGGGCCCCGACTGCCTCAACTCGTGTAACTGTCACAACGGAGCCCAGTGCAGTGCCTACGATGGGGAGTGCAGGTGCAGCCCTGGCTGGACCGGTCTCTACTGCACACAGCGTGAGTCTCTCCCATCCAGCTCCGTAGACACACAGTGACATCTGCTGGCATCCAACTGGAACTGCACCAGATGACACTGAAGTGGCTTTCGGTGGTGTTTTAGTAAGAAAGTATCTCACAGAACTGGATGGATTTATATTCAATATAGCCTCAAGGTATGTCTTTCAGAACACGCGTATAGATAATGATAACGCACGATATCTAAGGAGAAAAGCGATTCCAGTGCTTAATGCCTGCCCCCAGTCATCCATCGGGGAATGAGATTGTTATTCATCATCATTCCACTGTTTCCCCTGTTTTGCCATTTTCTTGTTGTGTTGCGTGACATCCCTCTTGTTCCTCGTGGACCAAAATTTGAATGTCTCATTTGGTGTTCTGGAATGCATAACAATGACTTTTCCTGTTGAAATACTGCCAAAGCGTCTGAACACAGTTCATACACAGTTGCAACATCTGTTCTGTTAAAAAAATAAAAAAATAAACAAACGGTCTAGTGTTGGAGTCTCCAACGTACACAAATTCAGTATTCAAGTGTACTTCTCAAAGAAGAAGCAATGGTACTTAGTAAATATTTTCCCTACAGAATAGGCATCGGTTGTTTTCGTTTGAATGACAAGGGCTCAGCAGGTGTAACTTTACGGGGTACCACACGAGTGACACACATAATGTATTTCTTCTCTCTTTTCTTGTAAACAATGCTGGACGTTGTTGAATCTTTACATTTTCTGTGGCCTCTAATTTCACTCTGCCTCTTCGTGACGCTCCTCAGGGTGTCCGTCTGGCTTCTATGGAAGGGACTGTTCTGAGGTGTGCCGCTGTCAGAACGGTGCCGACTGCGACCACATCACCGGCCAGTGTGCCTGTCGAACAGGCTTCATAGGGGCCAGCTGCGAGCAGAGTGAGTACCACTCTACTTCCACTCCCAGGGCCGGCATGCTGGTGTGTGGCCCACGCTTAATTTCTACCTATCTCAACCAGCACTTTTCGACAGTGCTCCGCTAGCAATGCTTCAACAGCCTTACAAAAGGCCTTTGTTTGAAAGTGTCCCGTCGTTGTGTCCCTGGCAGAGTGTCCTCCTGGTACCTATGGCTACGGCTGCCAGCAGCTGTGTGAGTGCATGAACAACGCCACCTGCGACTACGTGACAGGAACCTGTTACTGCAGCCCTGGATACAAAGGCATCCGCTGTGACCAAGGTTAGAGGGGTTGTCTCTGTTCCCATGCACTTAAAACACCCATCCTAACCTTTCACATCTGCTGATACCCTTTGTGTGTGTCTGTGTGTGTGTGTGTGTGCGTGCGTGCGTGCGTGTGTGTGCCCATCATAGCGGCGCTGATGATGGAGGAGCTGAACCCCTACACCAAGATCAGCCCAGCGAGGGGCACAGAGCGCCAGTCGGCTGGGGCCGTCATGGGCATCATCTTCCTCCTCCTCATCATCATGGCCATGCTCAGCCTGTTTGTGTGGTACCGCCAGAGGCAGAGGGAGAAGGGCCACGAGGTGCCGCCCAGCGTGGCCTACACGCCCGCCATGAGAGTCGCCAACACCGACTACTCCATCTCCGGTGAGCCACTTGGGGCAAGGAGAAACATCACATATTGTTTGCCTCTGAAATCCATAACAACTTCCATAACAAAGTGCAAAACTACAAGCTATTTTTGGAGGAAACTAGAACGTATTTGGAGGAGAGTACATTTTGGTGATGGAAGGGTTTGGCTGTTTCTTAAGCCTGGGTTGCCGGTTTAACCCTCTCGTGTTGTGGTGGTGCCTCGTCAGAGTGTGGCAGCACGGTGGCCATGCGGCCGGGCACCGGGGAGGCCTCTCAGGGCGCGGGCAGCAACACCAGCGCCAGCGGGGGCCAGTGCTTCTCCAACCCCAGCTACCACACCGTGGCCCAGTGCAACGTCTCCTCCTCCTCCTCCATCGTCAACAACCTCGACGGCTCGCTCACACTCAAGGTGAGCGCCAGCGTTTTCTCCCCCGCCCGTGCAGACACACACGCACACACACACACGAATGCACACGTGTCACAAAGTATGTTACGAGGTGTTGTTTCATAACGAGGAACACAAATTGTCTCTATCTCTTCTTTTCGCGTCAGTCAAGCACCCTGAAAAGCAGAAATGGTTCAGAATGGAGGGCCTACTGCAACCTTAATGACTTAGGTGAGTCTCCTCTGAACACGCTCGTTGAAATTTAATTAGTTTGTTTTGGAATTTGAAATGTCACGAGATGTTCCATTTCAAAGGGCTGTCATCATCATTATCATAATCATTGTCGTTGAGAATGATGCTAGGCACCGGCATAGAAACTATGGTAATTGTGAATCAACTATTAATCCACCGCTGTCTCACGACAACCTGCTGGGTTGGTTTCCCCTCAAGATCTCCTCTGAGAAAGACTGCCTTTGCTCTGCTTTCCGTGAGGGGGCATGGGCGTGATCGTGTCTATTGCGTGTCTTGCCTGTGTTGCTGAAATGACTCGGCTGCCTCGCTGGCTTCCTCGCCCTTTTGACTCATTCATTCATCGTGGCTGACAGTCAGCAGTACACTGAAACCCGCGCTGTGCTGTTCTGACTCAACCATGTGGTAATAACAAACCCAGTTTCTGGACTGCACACATAATACTTTGTGGCACAGTACTGTCCTTTATCTGTATGACAATTGTGCAATAAGTGCTTTCATCAGTCACTCACCCATTAGCAAAGGTAGCGTTACAATGTCACGGAAATGACAGACTACCATTCATGCCGGCGAAAGTATGAAAACAAAGTCAACATGCTGATAACACTATCGCTACCGTGAGGCTATGAGGCCAGCATGCACACAGAAGGACAAAGCTATGCAAACACCCAGCCTTCACTACTGACTGGATCTCAAGTCTAATATTCCCTATACCAGAATCAAAGTTGTAAACACCATATCGTTTCATTTTATTAATTGCCTGATGGAAAGTCCCGCCTTATTATGTGGCCCTGCCATGGGAGAAACAGGACAGTGCAACAGAAGCTCCATAAACGTGGCGGGTTTACTCGTATCTCTTTGTTTTGCGGTTCAGAGTTGTGAGATCATGTGATGTCTTCATCCAGCTCATTGTGTAAGCCCGGTAGCCACCATGACAAACACGCAAATCCAGGCTGCGCTGCAGGAATGTCAGCAACAAAGATCTCAAGATATCTACTGACATGCCACACCGCCTCATTCCTTATGATGGGGTGCAAAAACACACTATGGTCAATGTAATGCCACAATAAAATAGAATATTACAATATTAAAATGTGGCTATAATGTGTAATGTGCCGTGTCACATCTGACCCTTTTGTCTTACCAGATGTTCAACAAGGGGACACGCAGACCCAGCGAGCCTCCAGAAAAGGTAAACGCAAATCTCCGTATGGTCTCTTCTTACCTCCCACTGTCCCATGACTATCCATGTCCCCCATAGGACTCGGTTCCCCTTAGAGGTTTCATAACTTCCTTGCGTATGATTTATGGGAACCGCTCTCCCCAACGTTGAGCTGGACCACGGTGGGCTTAAGTCCGGCGTCAACGGTAACAGCCCTCCCCATAGTCCAGAGCGCGGTGTGTGGGGCTCGTCAGCAGGCTGCGGTGAATAGGGGCCGGTGGAGAATGAGAGACGAGCTCGGGCTGCCTTTAATGAGGCCCGTTATCGCAATGATGAGACTTTGAGCGGATGGGAGGAGGAGGGCGCCCGCTCTCTCTCTCTCCCCCCTCCATCCCCCTGATCAGTCTGCCAGGCCACTGCTCACCACTGTCAGACGCCCTGTCAAACCCTAACCCAACTTAAAGACATCTTTATTCATGCCATTTCCTATTGTCGTTCCGCGGAGGGGGGCGTTTTTTTGCACGAGAACGCGCCGATGTCCACACTGACCTTGCTCTGTTCCCCGGCTCCAGACTACATCAAGGGCGCTATCTGCAGCAGCAACAGCTCGTGCTCGCCGAACAGCGAGAACCCCTACGCCACCATCCGCGAGCCGCCTGGCCTGGCCTGCAAGCACATGGAGAGCGGCTACGTGGAGCTGAAGTCGCCGTCGCATCGCGAGCTGCCCTTCGGCGGCACCGCCACCCTGCTGGCCAGCGCCGCCCGCAACGTCTACGAAGTCGGTAAGTGTGGCGGCCTCAGGGAGCGGCTCTTCTGGGGTCATAACCTCTCTGGTTGGGTCCTTCTCAGCAAAAGCCCTGAGTCCTGTCAGCACACCGGGGGGGACAATGAAAGCTCCTCCTGTCTCCTTGTCTCTCACTGTCTCTGCCCTTATCCCCTTCACCTTCAACTACCTCCTCTGTCCCCCTCAGAGCCGACTGTCAGCGTGCTCCAGGGGCCCAACGGCATGGCCACCGGCTTCTCCCAGACTCCCTACGACCTGCCCCGCAGCAGCCACATCCCCATCCCCATCCCCAGCCACTACGACATACTGCCCATGCGCCACAGCCCCTCACACACCCCGCCAGAGAGCCCCAGCTCCCTGCTGTAAGGCCCCGGCCTGGAACGAAGCGCCAGCGGGACTGTGACTTCAGTTTCAGCCGACTTTCAGCGCACGGCCCTCCCTCTGTCTCTCTGCAAGACTGGCTATCCTTGAGACGGAGGAAGAGCCACACAGCTTTGATTATCTGTGTCTATCTGCTCCCTCTGAGGACAGGCAGCAAAGGAGCGAGAGCCACGGGTCCTCTGACAGAGGCCCACCCACCAGCGACCATTCATCTGTTCCGAATACTCCGGCCACTCACCACTCCGCATATTCCCGGAACCCTGGAATGGATCCCAGAACGGATCTCACTGGTTAATTGTCATTTGGGAAGCAAACTGGACTGCATACAGCTTAGACTCTACAGAGACCAAACAGTAAGGACAAGATAGAGGGGGAACGTGTTATCAGAGAAGAACAGTGTTGCCATCACCTCAAATCCAAAAGGCAGGTTTCTCTATTGGAAGGAAGTTAAATCTGTCAGAACAGATGTTGACCCAGAAATCATTTGCAGCACGGCCCAACACAGCGGGGTAGCTTTTGACTGCAGATGGAGACATGCTGCCCATAACAAGTGAGAAATGGACTGACCCTCCATCAGCTATCCAGGGATTGTTCCTCAGAAAGCAAACCAGACCGTCATTTTTTTTAAGTTCTAGAAGGAGACCTTAATCCTCTGTTATAAAACAAGTAAGGTGCCACTCACCCTGTGTGGTGCGTGTGCACCCTGATTCTATTCACGTGTTCTTGCCCAGCAATGGGATGCAGTAATGGGTGTGTAAATCGGAGCTATGCTCTCAATGTAACTCACGCATTCATGTCAATTAGATTTGTGCAAAATGACAGTTAAGATTATGGAAACATTTGGACGTGGCCCCCGATGATTTGACTAGAGCGGATGTATTCTGTACAATACCATTCTTTGTCACGTGTCATGTTTACATATTTGAAACGTTGAGGGTTGTAAAAAATATATTGTTTCGGCCTTTCTGTTTTGTATTTGGTTATTTATCAATTTAGTCTGGTGAAAGTGAATTTTGTTGTAACGCTAGAAAAAAAGTGCATGATGAGATAAAGGAATATAGAACACCCAATGTAGATAAGACATGATTTTACTTCTGTGCTCAGTGTCATGTGTGCACATTGTTTTAAATATTGCTCAAGGTTACAAGTGAGAACCCCTTGACTGTTTCAAGAGCAGCAAACTTGCCACAAAGAAGATGTAATAATTACATTGAAAACTGTGTTTAAAATATCCACATGTAATAATCAAGCGTTTTGATTAGGTTTTTTATGATGCTATCATTATTAGGGTAATGCTTTCTTTAAATGAACATGTTCACTCACTTATGTGACTTCCATCTCACCCCTTGTAGAAGCAATAACATGTTGACAATCGATCCTTAAGACATACAGCGTTTTATTGGTACCGGACATTAAGCTCTCTCAGACCAGTTTCACCCGACTGTTTTTCCTCCAAGGAAAGTTATTTATAGTTGCTGTCATTTCAACGCTGCTTGTTTGTTTTGGTATATAAACTGAAAATTAAAAGCCTACGCTGCCAATCAGAATCCCCAGGCTGTTTTGCAAATTCAGAGCAGTCCACCCACAGCCCCATCTGCTTTCATGAGTCTCGCGTCACACAATACTTCTTTATATGCCTAATACGTGCATTTAGCATTACCTCTAGGCTTCCAGTAGTTTGCACTGTTTACTTGTGCTTCACTCTGTTTTATTAAGCTTGTGAAATAGCCTTTGAGCAAGCCATAAAGATATCCAAGTCCTTTACAAGCAATGAAATACTCACTGGAAAAAATTTGCCACTTCAGAAACGAACTCGGTGGTAATCATTTCTTTTATTTGCACTTTTCATTTGTAATTAGTGGTGAGAATGAACAGTGACGATAAAACCCTAATACAACAAACACACACACGAAATCAAAAGAAGAGGCAAAATATGACAATTCGATAACCTTCATGAATCACTCTCTTTCGTTGAGATGTAAAAGCGGGCTAACCGGAGTTGACAGCGCCGTCTGTGCCGTCACATCATTGGCACTGCCTTGCCAGACACACCGGGGACCCCAACTCTAGAAAGCAGGTCACCGTCACAGTACAACACTGGAGTGCAGTCTTTCCCAGGCATCGTTACAGGATTTGGCCTTCACAAATAGGTAGCTGGTATCTTTCCACCACGCCACCCGCCATTTGGAACCAAAAGCATAGTCAAACTGATTTGGAAATGTTTGTGGAATTAGAATTGAGCTGATAAACTAGGTGTAAGCATTGCGATAAAACAGGCCAGTGGATCTACAGGGAAAGTGGAAGTGATAAATCATTATCTGTAGTGCTCTCAGTGTGGTCCTGGGAATTGTTTTCAGTGCAAAGAAAATCGGCCTTCTCTGTGTCATTTCCTGTTTGTCTAAAACAGGCAAGGTGCGCCCACTGACACCTGCAGATGACAACGAAAGCAGGTAACCCTACAGGTTTAGGCTACAAGCCAACTCAGTCTTGGCTGGCGTAGTGGTCTTCACTGTGCTGCTGTGTGAGGGGGCAGTCTCACAGACTTTCTCTCATCACCTCCTATTGCCCTACTCCTTAGCCAGAACCAGGAAACCGGTCTGGTAGATAGACCTAGCGTACAGGCAAGCAGTCTGTGGTGTCCGAGGGAAAGATCACACTGGTTCTCTGTATCAACTCAAAGCTCCCCTGCACTCAATAGGCTCTTCTGTTATAAGACGTCCTTGATATCCCAGCCACAACCCCCCACTTGGTGTTACAGCCACCCTGCCCACAGATGTAACCGAAGGCCAGATTTGAGAGAGAGAGAAATAGAGGGGGGGGGGTGCTCAAGGCTCTGCAGCGGTAAGCACGTGCACAAAAATGAAGGCATCCAAAAATGACATTCTACTAAAGGAAGGCACTGAAACCTCTTGCTAACCTCGGCAGCAGTTACATTTACTCCCTGGAATGAAACAGTGCATGTGCCGTTATATTTCAGAAGTCCATGGAGGAGCTGGCTAGCACAAAATGTGGCAGCAAACTCCTCCATGTCCATCCAGCTTAAAGAAAAGTGCTTTAGCTTGCGTTTCAGTAACCACAAACTTTGTGAATATTATATATATATACATAAATATATGGATTGTACATGGTCTACTTGAGGAGTGGGGAGCTTAGTGGGCTCAGAAGACTAACCCTGGCCTACCAATAGCATTACCACAGAGCACATGATCTACATACAGCACAAATACACAGTCAGACTCTAGACCCTTACAGCTCCCCACCGCCAAATACACAGCCGGTATCAGTCAAACTCAAATTGGCACAGACTAAGATACATTACGTAATTTAAACAAAACGCCTCAAAAAAAAAAGAAGGGAGAAAAAAAAGCATGAAATAATATATTAAGACATTTGTGTGGAGATTTGCCCGTCGGATGTTTAAAACGTTGCTATACATATAAAAGCCTAGGGTGGCAGAGAAGCAGAAGCACAGTCCTGACTGCAGGTGGCTCTCTGTAGGGACCAGTGCCACGGACACAGCCTTTATGCAGGAGGCTGACTGGGCCTCTGTGTGCCAGAACCAAAGCAGTCTTTCAGAGAGGCTGGGGGGAGAGGGAGGAGGAGGAGAATGAGGAGGAGGAGGAGGAGGGGGGGCTGCTGTGCAGGTGGGTGGGTGCTACCCTAGATGCTTTGACAACACTGCATCTTTGGTTTGTTCTCTGTGGGCTGCACCTGGATGTTCACCACGTTGTTGCTAGGGGACATGTCGTTGTCCCGCCGGTCCAGCATCTGCTTCTGGGACACAATACGGTAGATTTCTGCAAGGTAGGAGAGAGGGACTGCTGGTTAAGATCCACCTTCAACAGACAGATTAGTACCGCTGGCTAGTTCTCTCTAGGCGTCCTGTGCTGACAGAAGTCATGTACGGCTCAAAGGGAAGCATATCCAATGTAATCACACCACCTGATCTGATAGCGCTTCCTTTAAATGCATGGATTGTTTTACTACAGCAATTGCCACTGTGCAGAGAACAGTGGCAGCCTGGCGCTCAGCTGCACTATGGATCACTATCACTCTCACGTCAACGCGCACACCAAGGCCATAGCTTTGATTAGCCATTCACAATGCAGCTCTGGCCCAGTGCCCAGTAAGACTTATCACACACATTACGCTCACAACCATCTTTAGAATAGGCATTCACAACCATTAGAAACAATGACATTTAGTCCCGACAGAGCATAATTACACTGCCGTACTCCTGGCCTAAATCAATCAAGGCTATAGAAGGTTGAGTGGTCTAAAAGGAGAGCACTCACCAGTCAGAATGGTCTGGAATGCTGTCTCAACGTTAGTGGAATCCAGGGCTGAGGTCTCCAGAAACGACAGACCATTTTTCTCTGTGTGAAACAAAGTACATTTCATTATACCAATTATGTATATTAATCAGAGTAATTGCAACACTTGTAAGTCTTTGCCAAGTTTAGCTGTTTCTACAGAACTGTAACTTTGGGGGGGGGGGACTTTAGACTGTATGTTTTTGCCTTTGTCACACAAAAAAACAACCACTGGTGTTTCTTAGGTTATGTGTGTTGGGTGGGGCATCATGTCACCTGCAAAAGCCCGGGCCTCGTCGGTAGGTACTGCCCGGAGGTGGCGCAAGTCACTTTTGTTGCCCACTAGCATGATGACAATGTTGCTGTCTGCATGGTCCCTCAGCTCCTTCAGCCAACGCTCCACGTTTTCGTAGGTTAGGTGCTTGGCAATATCGTACACGAGCAGGGCCCCTACTGCACCACGATAATACCTGTGGGGAGGAGGGAACCGTTGGCAGAGAAATCAATGCTGTAAATGGACACAAGTCCCTTGTTTTTACCTTTATTTTACGCTGATTTCCTTCAATTGATCTGTAAAACAGTGTGCTGATCTACTACACGCACGCACACACACACACACACACACACACACACACACACACACACACACACACACACACACACACACACAACAGAAAGAGAGTAAGATTGTTATTGTCCAAACTTACGCAGAGGTAATTGCCCGATAGCGCTCCTGTCCAGCTGTATCCCATATCTGAGCCTTTACCGTCTTCCCATCCACCTGGATGCTGCGTGTGGCAAACTCCACTCCGATGGTACTCTTGCTCTCCAAGTTGAACTCATTTCGAGTGAACCTGGAGAGTAGATTACTTTTTCCTACACCGGAGTCTCCAATCAGAACCACTGTGTTAAAGGGCAGGGCATATTTGTCAGACAACATGCCTACATTGGCCTTTGATGTAGAAAGACAACATAAACTAAAACTCACTTGTTGAGTTTCCCACATACACATATAATAAGTGGTGTTTTGTGTAATAAAAACTCAAACTAAAAAGGTAAAGCTACTTCGGTTCATCAATTGTGATGCGTTGTTTGTGAAACTGCTGCCTCACTCACCACTGAATCAACACAATATTTAAAACTCTTCAGTTAAGTAACTCATCATGTGTACGTTTAGAAGGATGAGATTATGTGCACTTTCTATGATAGCGAGCTGTCTGTGTACTTGTACTAATGGGTTGAATCACTGCTATATAGCAAGCAACTTCAGTGAGTCGCGCAATCAGTAAAAAAGAACAACATTAGAGATAAAGAAGAGGTAGCTAACGTTATAGCGTCACAGACTGGATGATTTGTCAGATCGAAAGCCCCACAAGTCACAAGGACTGTGCAGAGCTGGGCCATGATCTTGTCTGCCTTTGTCTTGGATAAAAATAAAAAAAATAAAAACACGGCCTTGAGTGTGTAACACATTTCCTTAATAATACTATTATTAATAGTAGCATTTACAATATGCTTTAAGTCTTGAAATAGCACTGTCAACTGAACACTAGAAAAATGCTGTTTTCGAGTGAAAAATCCAAACCGGTTGAGAGTAGTAAAGCTGACGTTAGGCTACAAATAGCTCACGTTAACGAAATAGACACAAACGATAAAGACCAAAGTCTCGGAGGCCCAGCCAGCCACTGCCCTTATCTTTCTACCTACGAGAGCAGACACAGGAAGGCACCAACCCCACTACAATGGACTGGCTGATCAAGTTTACCATGGCCAGAAGCATATGCCTTAACCAAGAGAACGATTAAGGGCACAAATATAGCAAGCGTTAGCTATGTAGGTTATGACGAGTTTACCCAAGGCAACGACGATGTAACATACTGTTGTTAGCTAATTAGCCATATTCGATTACAGTCATTACCAAAGCAAAGGCATCGCTAGCTAGCGTACAGAGCTAAAGCTAGCTAGCAGTCATTATTCGATCCGCAGCTGGAAAACTGATCTGCTAGGGTAGCCCGGACGGGTGGGGCTCTCGTATGTTATCAATACATGTAAAATACGTTTACGCTTTAGCATTGTCCGACCTCGAAAACCGCGATAGAAATAAAACAACCCCAAAACTAGCTGATCACACCAACTGTCAACACATCCAAAGCTGAAGTTATATTTATCTAACGTCATCCATACAATCATTAGGCTTTGTTATGTTCAGATTAACGCGGCTCACCTTTAAACAGGTAGTCGTATTCGTCATCTCTGTTTCCCATCTTTGAAGTTTTGATGTAGCTGTGTGAACAGCCTCCCTTGCTTCTTCCTGCTTTAGACCCGGACAAGCTAGCAAGGTAACGTTATCGGCACATACGGGTACTCCAACAATGTATTTCCAGTCTCCGCCTCTTCTTTTTAGATGGTTGGGTGCGTGTGAGTGTGTGGGTGTGTGTGTGTGTGTGGGGTATTAGGATATTAAACGATTCTTGCGTCGATTGTTAGTACTACAACTTGAGTTACACGTGTGGAAAAAGGAGTCCACTAAAACCGTAGATCAAGAAATTATTGAAGATTGATTTATACAGGGAAAAATTTATGAAAGAGAAAAAAAGAGTTGAACTTCCCATTCCAATGCCTGAGGTTCACATCAGTACCTGCTTAAAGGGCTGGTTCAACTTTTTGGGACGTCGGTTCCTACTTACTATCATACGAGATGCTATACATGTTATGGTTTTACGTCCAATAAACTAGTAATTTCGGAAAGTAGGTGTCTGTAGCCTAGCTTAGCGCAATGACTAAACCAGTAGGCTAAGTAGTTTGGCCTAGCGTTGAGTAGTTTTTAATGGGCTGCCAAATATTTCTGAGAGGCTGAATACAATACAGGGAGTGTGCGTGTTCTCCCCGTGTTCGCGTGGGTTTCCTCCGGGTTCTCCGGTTTCCTCCTACAGTCCAAAAACACGCAGGTTAATTGGTGACTCTAAATTGCCCGTAGGTGTGAATGTGAGTGTGAGTTGTTGTATGTCCCTATGTATCAGCCCTGTAAAAGACTGGCGACCTGTCCAGGGTGTACCCCGCCTC
>JAVQIZ010219193.1:0-24295 GCA_036023535.2 Galaxias brevipinnis | reverse complement strand
GAGGCAGTGAGAGAGAGAAAGAGAGAGAGAGAGAGAGAGAGAGAGAGAGAGAGAGAGAGAGAGAGAGAGAGAGAGAGAAAGAGAAAGGGAAAGAGAAAGACAAAGACAGAGACAGAGATAGAGAGAGAGATAGAGATAGAGAGAGAGAGAGAGAGAGAGAGAGAGAGAGAGAGAGAGAGAGAGAGAGAGAGAGGAAGAGAAAGAGAGAAAGAGAACTAGAGAAGTGAGGTAGAGGTGTTGCTCAACACAAGTACATGGGGTTAATGAGCTGAGTCCAAAATTAGTGTCACCTGTGGTAAACAAGTATCCACACACTAGGCACTTCTATTTCTGCCTGGTCCCTTTGTGCCCCAGCCCCGTCTCTAACCCCCCCGGGCCTCTCCCATGACCGGGCCCTAAGTCCCCTAGCCTGCACCCACAGGGACGGCCCTCTGCCTCCTCACCGCGCCCCAATGAGATACATAGCAGTCTCTCACTCAAATATAGCATCTCAAACAACACATATGCTGGCAAGTGCTAGATTGCTGCCTATTCCCAATTGCATCACTGACAACTAGTCAGCCCCCCAAAACAACACTTCATTAGCACCGAGAGAGACAAACAGGTTTAAATTGGTTGGATGAACCTCCCATATGATGTCTCTTTGCCTCCGATGAAAGAATAAAAATAAATGAGGCAATGCCCTGGCAGAGCTAGTTCAAACGAGCGAGTCAGAAAATAGAAAATATCCACGTCACACCAATCAACCACTCACATATGCTCAATGGTTTAACGCGGCCTTCTGAAACCGCGGTTCACTCACCACAGGTCTCCTACAAGTGCTCCAATGCTTACTGCTGTCCACAAACGATGCTCCTGCTTGCTGGTGCGCACCCACCTCCAACTACTTTGGGTCTGGTGCTCAGTATCTGTCAGGGGGGATCTGCAGGGGATGTCTGCTCCCTGCCCAGGGTTATTCACAGTGTCTGAATATGACCTCGAGAGGGAAAGTAATTCAGAGCAGCAGGCCCTTGACACCAACTTTCAATGTATTACTCATGTGATTGCAATAAACAGAAAATTGTCCTGACAGTAGTAACTTAGGTAGTGTTGGTTTGCTGATACCAAGTAAATACATGACTGCTGGCACTAACAACTTTGTATCTTTTATGGAGAAACCTTTATGCTGAACCTCAAAGGGCTGATCAAAATAAATAATACATATAAATAAATATATAAATATATAGTTAATAAATAAAACTAAAATTTCTCTTTCAGTTTGTTTCCTGTAAGTACAAAGTGCTGTTTACTATCAAAACAACACTATAGTTTTGATTTTGTGGCGGCAGTACAATTAGGAACAAAAACATAAAATTAGGCAAATAAAGGAAAGCTATTTTCCCTATGGCTTTGATGTTGTACTCTTTGACATTGAAGTGTATTCCCATTTAAGATTCAATTCCTATGATAACTGCTACTCCCATTGGTGATAAGTGGTGCTATAGAACTGAAATAGTGAAGTCTATACATGAAAACACAGCTGGACACTCTTTTCCGTTTCTAAATGTAGTCCTCTTCTGCTAACTGTCCAGCAGGGTGGCCTTCGACCACGACACCATCCAAAATGCTTTTATGACTTGAGCGGTTTAAAAACTGTAAATTGTGATTATCGTTGATCTCAGTTGTCAGATTCCTAATATCTACGACACAAATAAGCGGTCATACTGGGCGGGTGTCAGTCTTCCTGTCCCCTTAGTTGAAGTCGCAAAGAGGGGTTGAGGGAAGCACTGATAAGAAGCCCCTTATCCTTTTAAAGAGGCTCCCGTAATCCGACAGTTAGGATGGGGGCGGGGTGGCGGTGGGAAGCTGCAGCTTTAAAAGACTTAGTCTGGATTATGGTTAGTCCTCCAAATTAAACCAAAAGTCAGCTTTCCGCAGTTGCTCATGCATGCTGGCACTGGGTTTGGCGCGGCTCCGCACAACATGGCAAACGGACAGGGCTATAATTAGAAAAGCCCCTTGCTCAGCTGCCTGTCCAAGACCCCTAGATACTTGACTAGCCCAGGCCGTCGCTGTCCGGTCCAAGACTAACCCTCCCGTCCCCATTCCTTCTGTCCTCTCTCTCCCCTGTCCGAGTCCCCCACTGGCCTCCTCTGATTGTCGGTCCATTGTCTTCCGCTGGGTCCACCTGGCACCCTCAGTCAGCCAACTAAGCTGCAGACAGGGCTCTCAGCCAGGGCCGGGCTGCTATGCCGTGCTGACGCCGAATCGAATTGCAGAACAAGGCCAAATCTGGAGCTTAGTGGCTCAACTAATCATTGCTCAGAAGAAAACAAATGAAAAGTCACAGCGTCACTTATTTTCTCTTACCCCATCCTGTTGATGTTTTTGTTTGGATTACCTAGACAGATATGTGGATGGGCTCTCCGTAGCACGCACCCACAGAAGGACGAACAGACAGACCGACACACACACACTGGCATGCAGGGAGCTGAGGGAGTTGTTTTGAATTGCTTTAGAAGCCTCGACAGTGCTGAATGGGGTTTCCATGCATTTCTGGAAATGCAAGGTTTACAGGAAATGGCCGAAAAGATAACATAGTATTGCTAAATCGACCAGTGCAAGCAGCATGGAAATGGAAAAGAGCAATGAGTTGTTACTTATCCCTTCCCATTCGCAGGCAAAAAGAGAATGAGGACAGAGAGTAATATCATTACTCATGCAACTTGAAGCGATTGGGAAAAACCCTAGAGAGCGGTGTGTCTGTCTAAAAGTCATGACACCCCTATTATCATGAGCAGAGCCAGATTGTTAGATGGATTATATAAAAATAATTGTACATGAGAAAACACGCACAAGCAAGAGAGAGAAAAACATAAAGACATAGGGTCAACTAAGAGCGTGTGTGTGTGTGTGTGTGTGTGTGTGTGTGTGTGTGTGTGTGTAGCTTATAAGCAGCCTTGTCTGCCTAGTTTAGTATAATGATCCATTACGAATGGGCAATATCAGAGCATAGAGCACAACTCTATGGTGACCCCGCTGCCATGCTCCCCGGGGGCATATTAAACCCACGTCATTACAGCACACGGCCTGCCTTCTTTTCTGCTACCACTAGGCGCACACTCCCCCGTCTTGCTTTCCCAACAGCTCCCCCTCCGGCTGCTCTGAGAACAATCGGCTAGGCTTTCGGAAACGGGGGGGTGGGGGGCAGCGGGGCTAGGAGCCTCCTGGTGAAACGGCCGAGCGCATCAGCGCTAGAGAGCTTTCATTCATTAACTCGGCCACTTGTGCCACGGGATGTCAAACGGTGGACGTGAGAGGAAAGTCAAAACGGACGATCCATTGTGCTCAATAAACAGAAAGTGCCTGGTCCCCGCGCCTTGTTTTCTGACAAGATGAGAGACTGGGGGAAAGGAGAGTGTAGTGGTTACAAATTCCCTGGCTTGACAATCCCAGCTATTATCATTATTAGTGTTTTCAGGCATTGTGCTCAAGCCATAGTTTGTACTTAATCTATTCCAAAAGAGACCTTCTTGTCTTTCTAACTTGACCTGGCATCACTCAAACAAAGAAATGTCCCCTGCCTTTCCGGGAAACAAAATATGTCTGTTAACACTGTGCCTGGGCCTTTTTTTCTAAAGCCTTAATCCCACAAAAACAAACCTAAGCGAAACAGGCCCACCTGAATTGATTTCAGAGAAACTAGATAATCAAAATGCAAAGCAGACTTGGAGAGATAAATGAGCTGCGTTTTTAACACAAAAAAAAAACCCAAACCGAAACATCAGCATTTCTCCTTCTTAACTTTTTATTTCTTCGTTCTGTGGTTGCCTATTTCATATTGTTGCACCACAAACAGACTCAGTCAATGAGCTTTTCCAGGGCTTATGCCCGCCTGCATTGGAATGGCTCCTTTGGAGCTTTCCCAGACATCATGAATACAAAAAAGGGTCTCTCCATTGTGACACATTAGGGGTCCCACCATCTCTTCAGACAGCGGGACAAACCAAAAAAAAAAAAGGGGGGAGGAGAGCCAAAGAAAGAAAGTGACAGAGGTGGAGGGATGAGGGTGGTCGGACAGCAGGGGGGTGGGGAGAGGCAGATGAGGCCGGAGACATTGATGAGGCAGTGTGGAGGGATACAGGGGTGATGGGAGAGCCATAGCCCATTAGGCCGGCAGAGAGAGAAAGCGCTACAAGTCATTACATGCTCTGCCTCCTGTTCTGTGGATGAACAATGCACAATTACGCTGGCCTGCTGTTTCCCTAGACATCGGCATGCCTGGCTCTGGGGTTGCCGCAATACCTCTACCGAGGCCAGCCTGTCAACAGTCTCCGTCAAAACAATCCCGTCATAGATGTTAAATACACAAGCCCTGTGTACAGCAAGGATCAAAGTCAATGAAGGAACTACTAAAAATAAAAAGGGACAGGAATGTCTGGTCGACCGTTGTAACGCATGACCCGAGGTATTGTATACTGATGAGTTTGGTATTATGTTTTGTTCAGTGTTTCATGACAAGCTTTTTTTTTTTAACAATACTAAGTTAAGTCAATAGGTGAAGCAAGCATTAGCTATTTCATATATGACTGAAATGTGTTGTAATTCTATGTTTCTATGTAATAAGTAACACAGAAAAAAAATTGTCGAGTAGACTTCTATGGCAATTGTGTTTGTCTCAACCTTGGAAGTGTATGACTATAATGACATGTTGAGGGCAGCAGAACTACATATTTATTCCGCCAGCGAATTTGGACTCCTTCCGTCCTGTCTCTGCATTGTGCAATTATGCATGCAGAAGTTGACATTTAATCTGATGGGGGAAATGCTAACTAACTTACATCATCCTTTTTCCTCATCGTTTTTGGGCGAAAAGCAGGACACCCAGAAAGGTCACTTGTCCCCGGTGTCGAACTTGTCTGCCTGAAAAAATAGTCTTTTCAGTGACCCTGCTGATCACAATGACTATTGTTGTGTTCCACTGGCTCCCTTCCCTAGCTTTCAATCACCACAGAACAACAGCCTCACCACTTACCAAAGAGGTCGTGAGAAAACCAGGTCTATGAGGCTGAAAGTCTAGCAATCAGCAGCCAATTCAACTGAGAGCTAGATATAAATAAACCTCTGTTGTCATCCGTGAATTTTAATTAATACCTTTCCGCTCTCTGCATTCTTATAAAATTATAACTTTCAACAGGAGAGAAACTATGGTGTTTTTATGAAGTCATAATTACTTATTGGATTTCCTTAAATGGCAAGAAACATTTTTGTGTTGCTCCTACCATACTGGATTAGAAAGACATGACGATAATTTCCCCAAAGTGAGAACTGAGGCTGCAAGTCCATTGTCTGTCTTATCAGCTAAAGGGGGCAAACATGTTGAAGGGGTGTCTACTTTATTTTCAGATCCCCAATGAAAAAGCCATTACAAATTAATCTTGCATAAAAATGATGGTGCCAATACACTGAGGACCCTGTGTGGTTCACTGTTGCCTTGTTTTAACACATGCCGCAAGCAATAAGACGTTGGTTAGTTGTGTGTCCTGCAGAGCCAAAATAGCCTATCCTCAAGCCAATAACAACTGGCATTGCATGTGCGAAAGAATGTAGGCCGACCCTTCCACTGCTATTAATTTAACTGCAAGTGTTCTCAAACCCTGGCAGTAAAATCTGTGTTAATTAGAGATGAGGTTAGCAGAGACAAAAATCATTTAATGAAGTTTTTTTTCTTTCTATTTTTTTTTTGCCCTCTTTAAGCCTGCGATACCAGCTTTCCAGATACCTGTTAGCTTTTATTAGCTCTCCTTGCACAGTTGCCACCCTCGTTCTTGTCTCGCCAACACCGCAGAAATTTCACACTTAAATTGTGCATGAAAATGTGTGAAATGTTTCATGACGAACTCGATCCTCTCCAAATGCTTTTCTTAAACAGCAGGAGATAGAAAAGTAAGCACTGGATTTCCATCGTGTGAACATACAGCCGTGGGAGTCTTAAAATATACAACGCAGTATACCACAATTCAAATCTTACCAAAGATTAAGATGAGATTAAGATATTCACACTATGGCCATACATTTAGTACTGCCGAGCTTAATTGCTTATATCTATCGAGTTTAATGTAATTTATAGATTGACCTTGCTAATAGTGCTAATAAACAGGTATGCTGGGTGAGTTTGATAACTCAAAAGTAGTTTCACTAAATGAACTGGCCTGAGGTGAAACTTCAGAGTCCAGGGACTGCACTGAGGGGGAAAACCAAGTGTGGCATATTTGTGTCACAGGGTTTAATTTGAGAAATAAAAACAGTGCTGCCGGAAACTCATTTAAATGGGTAATTACGTCCAAGCAACGTTGCCTGCAGGGCTTAACAAGGTGCATAATGATGTCCCTTTCCCTGGTGATAAACATTATCACTATGTCCATTTCCCTCACTCCATTTATTCTGTGGCCTTGCCTTCTCTCCTCATTTGTGGTTGGAACATCAGTCCAGCTCAAATAGGATTATCCCCTTATTTCATCTGCGCGTGTTGTCCAAGACACAAGTCGACGAGGTTTTCATGTTAATTGAAGATGCTCGCATTACCAACCCTGTGCTGCAGATTTTGGCTTCACAACAGATTGCTTGTGAACTAACGAATAAACGTAAAGTCTTTTACATGATCTGAACTTATATGGAGTTTACAATCTCTTTGTTAGACATATGAGGTGCTATGTCTTCAACTGTGACAATTCATTACAAAAAGGTGGGGGAGTGTATGGAACTATAATAGAATCCTGTGATTTCCTTTTGCAGGGGAACTTTTAAACACAATAATAATAAATAAACGAATAGAAAGCTCATGGCTGGGTTAAGGGGGGAGTGTATTTTAGACTACCTGGTACGAATAAAAAAAAAAACATATTAGCAATGTGTTGTTCTTACTCTATCCTATTCTTAGTACGCACATAGGTTTAAGGCAAAGGAGTGCTGACATTTACCATATTTTTTCCATCTTATGTTGACTGGTGTGCATTAGCTTCAGGGCAAACAAGTGCACATGCAAAATTTAAGCATTTTGTTGAATAACTTCAAAATGTTTAGGTGCAATGCACAATTTTATTGACGTGCTTGCACTGAGAATATTTTTTGCAGAGAAAGAGAGACAAACAGCTATGGAGGGGAGCATGCAGAAGGAACACCTTTTCTATTCCGTTGAATGTGATTAGATTTCTGAAATAAATATCACCTTTTGCATCTATAAAAAAAGCAACATTTCTAAAAGAATGAGAATGAGCTTGTTTTAGGTTACAATACTTTATGGTGAGTCATTGCTCAAGGATTCAGAGCTTCAGTTCATCATTCTTTCAAGCCTTGTTCTCTGTCCCCTGCCCTAATGTGCTTGCATCTGAACCATCACATGTAGTTAAGGTCAGACTGTAGTGACATGCTTATGTCAACCCTGTCACTCATGTGTGTGTTTTTAACGCCTCAGCTGTTGCCAGCACTCACTGATGCCAACACAAGGGTGGAGGCCGAAGGGCTTCAAGTGCCCTGATTGGCTGCCCAGGGATGCTGTAACATTCGTTCAAAACCTCCTACACAGAAAAAAAAACAAGACTTGTGATAAAGGGTGAAGGCTATTTAAATCAAGTTTCTCATATGGTAATATTCCTGATTCAGATTAACACTATGCACATTTCCGTCATAGGAGTAACTGTAAATAAACACATGGGCTCAGGCTGCCTTATCATTACACTACGCCTATGTTTCTTGAAAGATGAGAAGCTGAGCTCTCGAGAAATTTAAGTTGTTTCCCTGAGAAAGGAAAAACCACTCTTTGAACGTCTTTAAATAGTTCTTCCCTGGTCAGAGCTCCTGAGCTTGATGGGATCTTTGCACAAAGCTGCCGGCAAAGACACATCTGACCTTTCATTTATCTTTTATGGGATTTAATGTGATTAATTGGATTAGTCTGATGAAATACTGAGAAACACGACAAGATCCTGGTTTAAACAGAGACAAATATATAAACGATCTAACCACACATCATTGTATTTGTCTTTTCTAGTACCAGTGACTTAAAATAAAGCACATCAGATTATTTAGTGCTGAGCTGTCTTGTCACAGACGATTTCATACAACAGAAATATCTCCAGATTACAGGCTGAAGTCAAAGCGGCTTAAACTGATTATTTCTTTCCGCTGAAGCCAGATATAGTACTACTAAAATTTAAAATAACTTTCTATCTAAAAAAACCTAAACAAATCATAAAGACAATATTAAAGCTTGGTCTTTGCATCGACATTAAATATTGTTGTAAATCCATGTTTACACGCTTTGATTTGATGAAGTAATCGTAGCACACCCCATGTTTCAGGGAAACACGGCACCACAGGGGGAGAAGCAAAACTAGAAGTTGGGGGGAACACGGAGATGATTGGCACCGCCGGCAGATGTGTTGTATGTGCTGACTGCATGACATCTACTTTGCATGCTCAATATGACACGTTTGAATGCGTTCACTGCATATTGTCCTGATGTGAAGTGATTGCGGGGGATGTGCAGGCAAGCTGGAGCCACTCCCCGTCGGCTCTCCTGCAGCAATATTAAAATGTCTTCCCCACTAAAATCAGAACAAAAAAACTTTGCAATTGCATATTACTTTAGTTGACCACCTAAACAGTTGAATTTCAAACTTTGTTTGAATACCATAGTTGTCGTTCATTGAGTTCCACATCTGACTTGAAAAGATAAAATAGAGTACAGCTTTTCCATATTTTTCAGTAATGTCCTAGGCCCTCTAAACTGACAAACATGGTGTGTACAATATGCTTTCAATAGTAACAGAGCTATTTCTCTGTAACAAGTTAGAAAGCCTCTGAATGCAGTGCTTCAAACAGCATTTAATAACCGAACTAAACACAGCTAAATGCAAGATCTAAAGAAACGAGCTTTCAAAATAATTACCCACATTCGAACATACTCAACAAAAGGGGATGGCGAAGTCTGTTTTTCCTCTTCCCCATTTCATTACGCAACTTAAAGAAACTCAATAAAAACTATCAGCAATCTCTTCCCCACGTAAAGCTAATTCAAAAGAAATCAATAATCCAAGAGAAATAATATTCCTGATATATTCATTACCTGAAATCACAGGCTCGGTTCACATTTCCAATTCAAAAACTGATTCTAGCCGAAGGCCGTTCCTTCACTGTATAATTGCCTCCCTCACCAACTGATCCATTATAATTTAGGCATCGAAGACAACTCTATTGTCCAGCGGGGGCTGAAAGATGAGCTAACTAAGGCAGCTCAACCCATCATTTCACAGTGGATGCTAAGAATGTTTAGTTATGCACTGGGTGTTTATGAGTAATCTAAGCAGATGTGGTATTACAGTACACACGATGCTAATGCAGGGAGTCTCTAGGGAGACTTGTCACTATCATCTTGGCCATCTCTGCTCCGGTTTACATGTGTAGTTCATGAGTTTGGGGTGTGCACATGTGCGTTGTGCCTGTCTGTAGAATGCTACCTACACACCTGGGAGTCGGTATAGTGGAGCCAAAACACTGTGCAAGTTAACAGTGTCATATTTCTGTGGAGTCTGTGTCCGCAGAATAATGATTACAACCTTTAGCCATATTCAAATGTTAAAAGCTTCAATCATTTGCCTGTGTCCATAGTTCAAACAAACAGCAAGAGGCCCTGCCCCAAAAAGTAATTCTGAGGGGAGTGATGAATCACCAAAGATTACGAGGTCGCCCTAGGGGTGACAACAACCATTTTGGCCGGATAAAGCCGCCTCGCTAATCACTCCAGTGCGGCACCCTGCGCGTCCCAGCCAGACCTCTGGGAGATAGTGGACTTGTGGAGTCAAGTGGTTTCAAGTCCAGGCTTGCTCACCATGGCAGAGCTCTTATCGGTCATTTCACAGAAGTGCTGCTGTTTTGTTTGTGCGCCACATAAACGGTCTCGTAATTACACCTCACAACATTTCCATTCAACAGCAAATGTATGGACTTTTGGGCTACTGTATTTCATAAAGGTGGGTGAAACAACTAGGAATGTTTTCTCAACCAAACATGGTCTTGAGGTAAGTGGTGTCCATAGAGATTCTCTCTCCCATAGCCCTTTCTTTCTCACTATCCAGTGTGCAGTCCTAATTCCCTCAATAATCTCACCAATCTTTCTGTCTTTCTTTCTTATTTTCCTTATTTTTTCTCTCTCCATCGACTGGCTATCAGCAACCTCGCTTTCTTGCTATCTGTCCACAGGAAATATGCAGAGGCCTTGGTCAAAGGGATGTTTGTCAACGTCATGTGAGACGCAGCGTGCGACAGAGCTTGCATGCTAAGCAGCCTCTGTCTTTATCAGGCCCATCAACCGCCGCTGAGGAAATGAGAAATTGTGGTGGGGTTCAGACACCTGGCATTAAGACTTGCGTTGCCCGCCCCTTAATTCTGCTTTCCTCTCTCTAGCCCTCCAACTCCGCCGTGCTGCAAGCCTTATCAAGGCCCCTCGGAGCATTTCATATGAGATCATCGAAATCAATCTGCAGCTCTGTTTGTCTCCCTCTTCTCTTTTTCATTAACGAAAACAAATAAAGGTTAAGTTAATCCGGCTGAAAAAGTGCTTATTATTGGCCAGCTTAGCTGCCGTGGCAGTCTATTGTCCCGGCTTTAAGAACGGCATGTAATTCCTCCTGGTTTCTCTTGATATTTTTCTCTCAGAGAGGGTAGTGGCTTGACAGTATGCTAACAGCATAGGTCAGTGAGACCTAGCTGTATGCACTTACTGGGCCCACAGCACTCCGTCAATCGCTGTTCTACCAAAGAAGCTGGACAGGCTGCGCCCTATTTTTTTTCTTACGTGCACAAACACACACACACACACACACACACACACACACGCATGCACAAACGCACACACGCACGTGCGCGCGCGCACCGTCACTCTCTATCCAGCACAGGCAGTCCCAGTAAATCAGAATGGCTGCAAGTGTGTCTCATCGATCCCTTGGGGATCCATAGGTGCCCAGATCTCTCTGGATCAGCCAATCTTTGGATCAATAGATTCTTCTGTTCCTTTTTAAAATGTTACTTTGTTTTTTCTACCCCCATTGAATTTCAAAGGGAGATTGGACACAACTGTGTGTGTATTTGTGTATATTTCTGTGTGTGTCATGTGTGTCCATATGTGCGTGTCTGTGCGTGCACGTGTAATGTTTTGAAGTTTTAAGAAGGTGTTTTTTTTGCTGTTTTTTAGACACCCCCCATCCCCCTTTCAAACAAACACACAAACACAACTCCCATGGGGTTTGAGGAAGTGGGTCAGGGGAGAAGCTTGTCTAGAGAAACCAATTGACCAGCTCATGGAGGTGAGAGTCAATAAACCAAAGATCAGCTCGTCAGAAAACACTGTTGGCATGTGTAGGCCTTTAGGTGAGGAGCCAGCTGAGGAGCCAGCTGGTAAAACAATTACATAATTACAATGAACTGTATTCCTGGTCGGAATAGGATTTACGGCTGGTGTTACATGACATTGTAAAGCTCCCCATTCCTAACAGTAATACTTCAGCTGAGTGGCCTGCTCACCGCAAAGGCATTTAAACAATTATTAGTATTTCTGCTAGCACCTGAAATGACATGTGGTGGTGCTGATTAGGTGGGTCAATGCACCTGGCAGGTGTTCAAGCTCCTGTTCTTTTACAATGGCCAAGTGCACGGAAGTAGAGTAAGGGAAGCCAAATAATCCGTTTTGTCAAGCCTCCAGGATTGCGCTTAGCACAGCTGTGTGAGTTACAGGTCAGACTCAGGAGACAAATCTAGTTACATTCACAATTTATTGGTAAAAGATAAAAATTATATATATATTGGTGATAAATCTTTGTCATTGTTGTTCATATAGCACCAAGGTACCTCAATCATTATCATGAACCTCATGTTAACATTATGATTTTGGAGAGCAGATAGGAGCTTGCGAGGACTGCCCTGGATTGGCTGGTGAAACTCAACATCTAATCATGAACGATGGGGTTTGAAATCCCCTTACATGCCCTTTGTGCTCCCCCCTCCCTGTCCCCGGTTCGGTCAGCCCAAGTTGGGCTAGATTAGCACAGAGCAGAGCGGAGCGGGTCTCACCTCTGGCAGTGGCATGCCGTTGATGATGAGGTCAGGCTGCTGGGGGCCCTGCCCGGTGAAGGGGTGCTGATAGGCGTGGTTGGGCGCGGCATTGCGTGAGTTCTGGTTCTCCACGTTGAGGAAGGTGCTCTCGGAGCGCCTGCAGCCCAGCGGCAGGCTCTGCTGGTGGTAGTCGAAGTAGTTGAGCGAGGAGGTGAGAGACGAGCAACTCACCACGTTCATCTTGTCCGTCTCCTCCACGTCGCGTGGCACCAGGCGGATGTCGTTCTTGCTCAGCTTCTTCTTCTTGCTGGACTTCTTCTGGTTGCCATAGGAATACTCCGCCACCCTGCGCAAGTAGAAGAAACTGAACAGACTCAATAAAGCAGTGCTCATTGTTACCCTCCCATGCCCACACGACCAAAAGCTGTACTGCCATGCCAGCCAAGACGCTGTCCGACCGCGGGTGCCATGCATTTCATTGGCTGAGTCTGCAAGAGAAGCGCTACGCTCAAGTGACCGTCCTCTCCTGGCCACCAATGAAGCTGTCATCCCTCGTTTGTTTGCATTTGCATGCTCAGCAAAAGACCTTTCACAAACAACACACGCCAACAAACACACACACACACACACACACACACACACATATATACACACATAAACAATGCAAACATGCCAAAACCACAGAGGCACACTAAAAAACAAACAATAGTAAAAAGGCAGAAGAGGCTAATGCAATCATATTCAAAGCACAAACCCTAACTATTTTTATTTTTATTACAAAGCAAGCCGACTGGCAATATTCAGAGCAAGGGCCGTGTAGATCCAACTTCATTTAAAAGGTCTCTGTGGTGCCTGCTGACTTAAGCAGAACATTTTGACTCTAATCACCGCAAAAGAGAAATCCAGTTTCTTTATCGAAGGACCCTTTGGCTTGAAGATTTTCAATCTGATTTACAAATCTACTAGTGAGAGTTGTATTTTAAATAGCCTGGTCTTTATCTGACTCAGGCTTATTCCACAGAGTATAGGATCTGTCAAACAAGGGCTTGGCCTCACGTTTAGAAATGGCTATTTATTTAGATCTAGTAGGTTGCACCATATTATTTGAACTGGCTTCCATGTATCTAACAACAGTAAGGCTTTGCATAATGCTGACATGCTGGCAAAGTTCCTTCCAACCTTAGTACAGAGCAGGACTTCACTGGATGCTATTCTCATTAGGATGCTGGTGTGTTTCTGTCTATCCCTTCCTAACATCACTCTGGCTAAGAAAGTACCCTTGACTTTTATCTTTTTCAGGGCATCTGAAAACAATTTTTCTCCAAGGATTCAGCTGAGAAAGGAGAGGTAGAAAAGGTTAAAAAAACAAGGTGCCACTGTCTGTGCTTGTTCTCCCTGCTCAATGGAAATGAAAATCTTGCAGGAGAAAAAGTCTTCAGACAACAAGCACAAGCAATAAATTCCAGATAAGCACAACTTAAATTTGAAGTTGCTACTCAGTAAAATCAATACTGATTAAAGCACTCTAAAGGAAAATGCTTTACACAGGGAGACCCTATTTCGAACTGGTTGAAAGTGTGTTTCTTTTGTTTTCCTCACCTTCATTACAGTACTATATCCATCAGTATCACCAAATGTATTCATAGATTATTGCATTTCAGAGGCTAGAGTTGTAATTCCATATGAAGCATTGATGTTTTGACAACCTAGAAAATGCCACTTTGGATCTTTGAGTATTGAGACACAATTTGATATGCTGAAGCAGTTTTAACTCTCTAGGAGCATTATCTTGCAATAAGAAAGCTTTGTTGAAAGCTTGGGAATACCAACAAAGTTGCAGTGGGGGTTAACTCTTCCTACCCAAATGTTAGACTGAAAATACTATGGTTTTGATATTTAATCAAAAGTGATAGAGGCTAATCTTGACCGCTCTGCCTTTGCCAGCATGGAGGTCTGATACACTCTAGAAATCCTGGATGGATTTAACTTCACATCAACAAAATTATGTTTAGCGTAAAAAAAATTATTATCGCTTCAGGTTAAATTCACAAACCCAATCTATATGCAAATTTATAGTGGTAATGTAGCACAAGGAATCAATGCTGGCACTGATGTTCAGAATGTTAAAGAAAATGCAGGAATTTGTCTTGCATTTTTATGGATGCATTTACTAGAGGATGTAGGTTATTTTCACAAAAATATTATCACTATTGTATTTGTTATTGTTATTAATGTAATAATTATTAATTGTTTAATTATTATCAAAGATGGGGAACAAGCCCACATTGCAAGTGGTAAAAGTGAATGACTAAAACGTTAATTGTGTCGTGACACATCTAACAATTTAACTTTACAGTCCAAACAAATATGTATATTACTTTTTTATTTAATTTAATTTGTAAATCAATTAAACGTATTAATTTATGTATCAATACAGTGGGTTTAAGGTATTTACCATCAGCAAGGTCATAATCGTTATATTGCTAAAGCAGACCACTAATCTTATCTTAAATTTGTGATAAAAGAATTTTGTGTTCGATAAATTTGGCCTGATATTAACAGGACATATCTCCTTTCTCATACATTTGTGGCAACTGCACAGTCATTTCATTTCGTTTCACATTTGGGCCAGAACAAGCATGCAAAACAGCAACACGCTCAGAAGCAGACAGCTCAACTAGCGGCCATGCAGGCTCTCTGTCTCTCTCTCCCTCTCCATCCACGTACATACAGACACACATCCATGATCGGACGCACGCATGCACACACAGACACACACACACACACACACACAACTTACAAGTACACACAAATATACACATGCATAATGAACATTGATATTGAACTGAAAAGACCACGATGACAAATTTAACACAATACATTTACGCATGGGATATTGTCAGTACCTGCAGTTGTAGGTTCGGATCTCCTTGTTGTCCCTTTTGCATTTCACTGCTACAAAGATCATGGTGACAAACAGGATAGCAGCAATGGAACCCAAGGCTATGATGAAGATGAGTGACAGGTTTACAGGTCCAATAGACTCCTGGGCGTTCATGTCCGGCGAAAGATAGACAACAATGTAAGCAGAGGCCGACAGGGAGGGCTTTCCGTGGTCGCGGGCCACCACTGTGATCTCGTAGGTGGACTTTGCACTCTCACCGAACATCCTAGTTGACCGAATTTCTCCATTCACCTGGTCTATTTCAAAAAAAGCCCTATCCCCCTCTGAGATTGTATAGGTGAGCCTTCCATTCTCACCTTCATCGTAATCGTCTGCTTTGACTTGAGTCACCACATAACCCACAACTGCTTTTCTTGGAATGGATACCTCGGCTGTGCCATTGACCAGTGGAGGGGTGGTCATTACAGGGGTATTGTCATTGACATCCAAAACAACAATGCGCACTGTTGCATTACTTGATAAGGAAGGGTTCCCATTGTCTCTTGCCAGTACTTTAAAGTCAAAGGTTCTTGTGTACTCGTGGTCAAACGATCTCATGGAGTAAATTCGTCCGGATGGATTAATACTGACATAGGTGTTTACGTCCATGTGTTTAATCTCACTTGGAACAATGGTGTAGGAAACGGTGCCATTCATGCCCAAGTCAGGGTCTACAGCTGACACAGCCAGCAAACATGAACCAGGTAGGTTATTTTCCAAGACCATTTCTTGGTAGTGGGGTTTTAGAAAGTGGGGAGGGTTATCATTTTCATCTGTCACTTTGACTACAAGAGACTTGGTGGCACGTAAAGGTGGAATACCGCTGTCCTCCGCTTGGATAGTCAGATTGTATGTGTCCCTTTGCTCTCTGTCCAGTCGGCCATCAACAAGTATTGTAGAAAAACTTTCATATTCCTGAAGCCTAAACGGCACATTACCCTGGAGTCTGCACTGCACTTTGCCATTGGCTCCTGAATCTTTATCTGACACCCTTACTAAGGCAATGACATATCCACGCTGTGCATTTTCACTAACTTCCACCATCTCAGTATTCAGGGACAATAAGCTAATGATAGGAGGGTTATCATTAGCGTCCATTACATTCACTGTAACTTTGCAATGAGCTGGAATGGAATTGGGACCTAAATCTTTGGCCTGAACATCAATCTCATATATATGCGATGTTTCATAATCCAAAATACCATTTACAGTGATAATACCAGTTCTAGCGTCAATTTTGAAAGCTTCTCTGGTTTTTTCGGTGACATAACTGTTAAAAGAGTACACCACCTCTCCATTTGTGCCCTCATCAGGATCCGTGGCATTTAAATCTATCACCAGTGTATTAATGGGAGAATTTTCCATCACATTAACGGTGTAAACAGACTCGTCAAAAACTGGATTGTTGTCATTAGAATCTATTACTTTTATGTTTAACTGGACCGCGCCTATCTTTGGAGGGTCTCCTCCATCCTCGGCACTGATTTCATATGAATAGTGAGACTGAGTCTCCCTGTCTAACGATTTTTGCACCACCAGCTCAGCAATTTTCGAACCATCTCCTCTAGTCTTTATCTCTAACCCGAAAAGCTCATTCGGGGTGATGGAATATGATTGCACTCCAAAGATACCCGAGTCCGGATCGCTTGCCCCCTCTAGGGGAAACCTGGTACCAGGAGAGGCATTCTCTGAAATTTCGATGTCAATGTGGCTGGTGGGGAATCTAGGGGCATTGTCGTTCAAATCCTCAATTTCCACTTTAATGACACAGATTTCCATAGAGTTTGACATCACTTCCAGTGAGATAATGCACTTTGGATTCTGTCGACAAACTACATCCCGATCAATTTTTTGTTGGGTCGTAAGAATTCCAGCGGGACTGAGTTCCACCCACCGTGGCTCTGAATTGGAGATAACACGCAAATACGGCGGCTGTGGTGCAATCTGAAATCCTTGCTTTTGTGCGTCCCTTGTCACGTTTCCGATCACCGACCCAGGCTTCATCTCCTCATTTATTCCATATTTCAGGTTGATAACAGCTTCGGCACCGGCCCAGATTAAAAAGACTACCAAAAAAAATAGTAAAAATTCCATCTCCTTTGATAGCATTGTACCTGTTGATTTTTCCTTTTCCTAATTAGAACCTTTACGGATTACGCACAAACATGCATGTCAGAGATAACAGCCCAAATGTTCCAATTCTTTCATCTCATGAAAAAGTTGTTCTGGGAATTCGTTTTTCAAACATGGATTTCTTCAATTGTATTGTCAAATTGAATATGAATATGTCTAAAAATTGTCTTTCCTCATTGTGTTCTTCTCAGACAATCGGCAACCTCCAGTCTGCGGCAGTGAGAAGCAGGTGTGCTTGAAAACATGTTGAATGATCTAAGAATACTTATTTTCCCATATACATTTGCGCAGTTTTTAACTGATTACCAACAACTGATATTATAAACCCTATCGACCATTTTCGTGATCTGTAAAATAAACAATGTATTTCTGTAAACCGTCCGATCAAGTCCATCAAAACACAACCTATAGAAGAAATTATGTTAAATGCTCCTTTAAATTCTTCCCGTGATCACAATCACTTTTTATAAGGAACCGATCCCATATGTTTTGTATTTGCAGCCTACTATAAGTTCCGAATCCTATCCTTTCGAGCACGTTTATAATAAGCCGCACATCCCAAAAAAAAAAAAAGAAAGAAAAAAAAAAAAAAAGATTCCGTATTAAGAATTCCTTGTGCACCTCAAATACTTCAGATTGGAACGGTGGATTTGAAGCGACTTCTGATATCAGTGATGTCCACGGTTACCTGTTTATGCCCAGGCGAGCAGCTGCAGCTCTCACTCTTTCACGACTATTGAAGCTTTCTCTGGCTAATTAATTTCCTTGGATGTAACACATGGAAACGGACAGCATAGAACATCCAAGAATAGTCCATGAAAAACTCCAGTGAAAATGTGTAGCCAGTGAAGAAAAGTAACATGCATTGGTGTCATTGAAATAATCTGTTCATGTTGAACTGCAACTAAAAGCGTTTTAATATCCAGATTGACAAAAACCAGCACTCGTTATAAGGCTGTAGTTGACTCCTTCTCGGTCTCCTCTCGCATCACTAGTGCACACAGCCAAATACACAGCTCAACGACGAGCGCTCAGTCTCAGGACCCGCAATCCCTTCAGCCAATCAGAGGTTACACAGGAGGATTGGATTTGCTTGTGGGTGGGGCAAAGTAGAGCAAAGAGACTCGGCCAACGATACCTGTACTTCTACTGCTGGAGGATTGAATGGTTCAAATGCGGCTTTACACTTGTAACCCGTATATGCATATAACATGCAAAGGAAAAGGGATACTAAGTTTTGTTACACCTCGATATGTTCTATTTTGAACGGCCAACTACCACCAATGAACTTCACCCATTATATTAGACAAGCATAGTCCTCACCAGTTGCTGCAATGCATGTTCTCATCCTTGTTTATGTAACCCTCGCGTACGTAGCCTCTCTACACCAGTGGCGGTTCTAGACACCTCTTACCCTGAGACTGCGTTGTGTTTCTTAAATTGTGTGATGGGGTGATGAAAGGAGGCTCACACACAGAAGTTCGGGATCGTGGTTGAGATTCAATTGAGCAATTTATTGTCTTTCTCTGACTGATGGCTTCAAGTAAGCAAGTAAAAAGTAAACTTGTTTTAGAAGAATGTCATAATGCAACACAAAACAAGTAGTGCACAATTACAATCCAACAGCGAATGAGGTGGGACGCTACATATTAGTCCTGAGGCCATACCATGAAGCAAGCTCCACATACCCAGGAGATCTTTTAGTTTTCTAGCTTCACTAACCCTAACAACCGTAATCACGCATAAGTGATATCACGTGGGAGGATATAAAGTCGGTAAATCAACCCAGGTTCACTCAATCTAGCTATGAGCGCGTTCACATAAAGGGGGCGTTTTTTAACCTTATCACCAATTCAAAACATGAACTGTCAGAGCCGCACATTTTATGTGCAAACCTTAAATTAGAAAAATATTAAGGATTTAGATACACAATCCAGGCTAAAAGCAAAAATAAAATAAAAAATAAAATAAATTTAAAAAATCCTAACAGTGCGATTGCGTGATTTATAAGGCTTATCACTGCTCCCACTATTAAGGTAAATGTTAGTAGTACATATATATATTGCCTTATAAATACTTTTAGCTGCAACCCTTACAGTGTTAATAATAATTCGAATACATTTAATTCGTAAAGCGTTTTTCTTTGTAAAAACAATATTCGCAAACCATGTGTGCAAGAGAGAAACAATGAATAGCTAAATTGACGTTTTTAAAATGTTATATGTATTAAAATCTCTAAAATCATCTCTACTTTGCACAGGGTAACATTGCACATGGCATTTGTTCAACTGTTTTTCATAATGGTAGGCCTATATCATATATTTGATATATTATAGATTTTATATGATCTAATTTCATTATTTACTCTTATTTTGCACATTTACACAGTTGGCGGGTATACTTTTCATTGTAGCTATACGAATAAGACCAAACTTTTTACTTTGAACCGGGGCCCACGGGATCTTCTATGATTGGTGACGCTATTTTCCTAGATAACTGATTGGTAAGTATGCGGTGCTTGTTGCTGTCTCTTCCATCGGAAAATCCATAATTTGCTTATCTACGTTTGATCTGATAGCCTGCTCTGGAGCAGGTTAGGTGTGCAGCATATATAACCATGGCGATTTACCCCGGTAAAAGTGACCCTTCGTCGCGGTAGATAACCCCGGGGTAAACCTGAAGTTACCTAGCTAACCCAAAATGCTTTGTGGTATAGCCAGGCCTCTGCACTATTTCCACGGACTGTATACGCTGCTCACACACAGCAAGCTAGTCAACATTACGACCAAGTATACAGAAAGAAACATCACAATGTAAATCACATATGAAATACATTTATCGTTATGACCAGATTGATTGAATGGGTGTTTTTAGCTTAGATAGTTGAAAATCACGTAAGCTGCCGTTAACACCTTACAAGTGAAAAGTAAAATGTGGTGTCCCACACGGAACACATTTCAATACTACGGTGCCCATTAGGTACAAACAGTGATGAACACTGAATTCGGGGATAGACAGAGCGACACGACACCTAGTGGCTCATTTAAGCTACTGCCTTGCATTTACTTCAGAAGGATACAGTATTATTGTTCATTGGCACTATTAATAGGACGAACTACTCCGGTGCGTGCTGGATAACGCTACAATGCTCAAACCCGTCATAGTGTATTTCAAACAGAACCAACGCTACAGTGCTCAAACCCGTCAAAGTGTATTTCAAACAGTCCCAATCATGAGCGTCAACTTTAGAGTTCGATATGATGATAATATTTGCAACGTTTTCCAGTCTTCTCTTGGGTTAGCAATCACCGAACCTTTGTCGGGAAGTCCGACGGCACTAGGAATGGATCCTATTACTCCCTTCCAACAGGTGCTGGTTCTGTTCGTCAGAACATATTTAAAAAAAATACATATTTTATCATGCGACAGCGCGTGCATGTGTACAACACACACTTAACACACACACACACGGACCCATTTATGTGATTCGTCACAACTTGCGTTATGACGATAAAAGACTACCGCCGTTAGTTTGGTTTTCTTTAGATCCTATACAGCCAGATTACCTGGGCTTCAATACCATGACAGATGCTTGTCAAATTGCTTCGAATGACCGAATTGAAGATTATTAATCGAGTTCACATTAGGGCTTTTAGTTTTACACATCGCGAAAAACGTCGAGCATCGATCTGCGCGCCCGGTTATGCATGATTGAATACAAAAGCAACAAATTCCAGGGCATAATTTTTAAATTTACGACATAAACTGTAGACACCCTTTTTCGATATGTTGTTATTTTCCAAAAGAGGTGAATGTATATTTGAGACTGTATTGAGTTACAATTCAATGTTTAATTCAAACTGTTGATTTCTACGTTTCTGTTTCCTCATGTTGCGCCTATATATTCCATACAGCTCCTACTAGAGCCCTGCACCAGCTTGGTCTTGAAAAGTGAACTAAACCCATTGTTAAGGCAGTCGATTTTACAGTCACAAGAGTGACACCTAGCGTCCTGTTAAGACCAGACAATCTTTCAAACACGTTTGTTTTTTCGTTTAATCCCCAGATTTTGTAGTTTGTATACCTGTACTACCTTTTACCTAAACATTTTATGATTGCTAACTGTGTGTATTTATTCAATTATAGCCTATATGGTATTATATATAGAAGTGAACTAAATCTCGAGACAGATTTTCTTCAAATTTTGTTCAATGTATATATTTTGTTACTCAAATTGATCAGTATGTTATAAAGTAATACATCCCTCAACACAGTATACTTTGCTAGTTTAAAAAATGTAAATGTTGAGAGGTAATTTTTTAGTTTTTATTATTATCCATATCTGTGTAGGTCAACTTCCCGATTTGAGCTTTTACCTAAAATGTGAATTGAACCAGGTTGCATGTGTATTGATATGAAATAGAAGGTTTTGGTGCATTGTGACTTAACCAAACACTGGAATAAAAGAAAAAACTACATAGAAAAAGTGACACTTGATGCAATTAGTTTCAATTGTTTTAGTATTTCATTAATTGTCAGGAGAGATGAGAGAAGTCTATTAGGGACCAGGATTCCTATTGAAAGACCCATGAACATGATATAAACAACCCTGTGTAATGTAGAGTGTGCCCAAATATCATGCAATAATTTCCCAACAGCCATAGGATGGTCTTTTTTTTTTACCACAAGAGCCCCTAAAGACCTCACTCAAGTTTTGAGCATATTTAAGATTTTTTTTTCTTGCTGCAAGACTTGATCTAACACAGTTGCGAGTACACAGAGAATGACTGATTTTCCATTTCATTTATTTTTTTCAGTCTCACTGCCAAGCAATGGCACACGTCTGTAGTGTGTCCCTATCGCTGGGTTGGGAAGGAATATGTGAGCTTCTTTGATGGGTGCTGGCATTATCACCCCACACCCCGCCCGCCCGCACACCCGCCTGCCTGCCTGCCTGACTGACTGGCTGCCACTGAAGCTTGGCCCATGCTCAGACACAGTCTTACAGGTGGAAACGCAAGACAGCACAGACAGGCAGCGGTGGAATGATTCGGAATGGGCAAGTTGGCTGTGCTTGTTTTGGCTAGGGCAAAGAATGACCTTATTATTATGGCCTTCATCCACACAGCGTCCCAAGAAATTGATTCCTCCAGCAGCCTGGCCAGAGGCAGAGGGAACTGTGAACTGACAAGCTTAATCTTCAGGCCTGTCCTCAATGACGTGACGCCCTCTACTCCATATCACACCATGCTCGCTCGCGATGCGGCAATTAATATCCTCCCTACTTTCCATCTCAAGGCTTAGTGGGTCCCCCAGGCATTCCAAGATGCTCAAAAGTACTACCCATAGCCAGCAAAATAGAGGTTTTGTCTTTTGCATAGAACTTTGAGTTTTACCACAGTTTTTTTGTACTAATATACAGAAAGCTTTGCTCCAAAGGTTTATTGATGGTAGTGTAGAGGAGGGAATTGGATGTAGTTTGGCTTTGTGTCACTCAGCCAGCTTTAAAACCATCCTCTTTTACCCTCTGCTCCTCTCTGCAAAACCGTGAGTGGAAATGAAGTGGATGCATTTGTGTTTGATGGCATGTGACTTGTAGATGTTGTTGTATTTGTGAAAGCCGGTTCTGCGCTATGACTCCTCAGTATCATCCAGTGGAGTGTTTACAGAGGCCAAAACAAGTCTTTTCCCCATGGCTGATGTTCACACTGTGTGTGGCTACAGTATGTCTGATGCTGGCACAGAAAACCTGCAGTGCATTTGCATTTCCTTTTGATTTTGACTTTGATTTTGATGTTTCTCTTGTCAAAAATGTCAGGGTTTTGCAGAGTTTCCCTCCTAGGTTTAATAAACCTTGTGTTTTTTTCTGTTGATATTGGCCAACATATGAAGATGTTATTGTGCAGGAAGAGATATAGTGCTTGTTAGATGCTGAATTCTTTGCAAATTAACACAATTATTGTTAAATTCGGTTGTTTGAAGTGGCAGGTTTGGTGAGGTTCTGGGTCATCAAAAGCCCTAATCATTTAAAATGCAGTTTGTGAATATTTAGCCATGTAATTAATACTTAGCAACCCAATAACCCATTTGCTTCTGAAATGGATCATGTTAAAGATAAATATGTTCCATTTGTGCATGATTAATCAGAATATGTATGCAGTTCGATGGCAATTAACATAGTGTGTATGGAGTCTTTCCATGTTGGCAAGAATGTTATTAAACATCAATTATGTTCCGACCCCCAGCACTGTAAATAGGCGTCTTCAGTGACATATCTAATTATATTACACTTCGCAGCTTGGTAAAGTATTATGCTACAAGTGAACTTACAGTAAGATTGGTTTATTACTTATTTAGATGATAGTAACTTATTCATCTGCAAGAAGTCAGGTTGTTATGAGCAGTGATAACATGTTTAGAATATTAACATTCTACCCTTTGTAAAAACGTGTGACAACATTTAAAGCCTATCAATTTAAAATGTCTTTATTTTTCACTGATCGACACCTTTAGAAGCCCTCTTTTAGCAAAGGATTTTCAATGGTTTTGATGTTAGTCAAAGCAATTCTGGACTTTGTAAGACCTGTTGATAAACGTTGAAGGGGGGTTATTGTTACTTTGTGCTTGTTCCTTTAACCCAGGCATTTGGCATTTTTCACCTGTTACTTTGCATTTAATACAATAGGAGCAATCACGGACACAATGCACCACGAGGCATTTCATTTTGATCTGATTACATCCATGTGCCAAATCAGCTGCCTTTGTTAGGGTGCACTGGGCCTTTTTGATAATAAAAGCCACCTAAACACAAGGTTCCTGAGTAATGTTTGCATTCGTTTGTAGGGTGACTGACTTACTACTTCTTGTGTGTAAATGAGTCTTTATAAATTTTTGTAGATTATCAATTAATTGATAAATTAATATTATAATCGATCAAGGTGATGAAGGGTAATTACCTATTATACAGTGCACCACCACACAGAATTTAGCAAAGGCTAAGCACGGCTCTGCGGGAAACCGAATCAATTTAGCATTAATTTAATGATCTAATAGTTGATGTTTTAGTCTCAATTCTGAAATAGTGAAGTTCTGTGTTACGAGAATAACTGATGAAACAAAGCGACACAGCTG
>JAVQIZ010219183.1:0-15811 GCA_036023535.2 Galaxias brevipinnis | reverse complement strand
GCTACACAGTTAGGTTGTTCTGACTAGGCTACACAGTTAGGTTGTTCTGACTAGGCTACACAGTTAGGTTGTTCTGACTAGGCTACACAGTTAGGTTGTACTCACTAGGCTACACAGTTAGGTTGTTCTGACTAGGCTACACAGTTAGGTTGTTCTGACTAGGCTACACAGTTAGGTTGTTCTGACTAGGCTGTACAGTTAGGTTGATTCATTGACTGGTCAGAACTCTGCTCGATCTGTACTGGGCTAGGCAAGGTCAGTGTGCGACTACGTAAGCATATTGTTTAGTTTGTTCATTGCCTTGTGACGTTTCCTCTCAGAGCTGGTCCTATAATGCATTGTGAAGGGGGTAGATGTGTGTAATCTAGATATGTGTGATTCAATCACAATGTAATAGTAGCCTGATACTTTTCCAAGGCCATGCTGCACTATAATCTAAAATGGACAGTCTCACAACAGAGAGCGCTGCAGTGTGTTCTTTCTGCCTCTACGTTTGGTACAATTGCTTTAAGGGAATGGAGGTATGGGTTGGATGTTTTATCTGTTTACTACAAGATTTTACAACCCAAAATATATGTTTATCAAGTCATAATGTGGAAAAGCATCTATAAGAATAACAGTACAACATCTGAAAACATGTTTTTCTTCTATCTATTTTGCATACATTTAATTTCACGTGTGCGTTCAAATATGTGTTTACATATAACTCAATCATACACGTTAACACATCAAATATGTTGAGAGGATACCCCCACACACCCCTAGTGGACTCCTACTAAGAAACTCCAGTTCATTCTAGTGGGGGTGGTGTCTGGTCAGGCAAAGTAGCCCCACAGGAAGATGGCCACAGTCATCATGACGAGGGCGTTGGCATCCACAGTGTACTTCCACACGGGGTCCTCGCTGATATCAGGCAACTGTTTGGCCACCTCGCTCACTTCCTCTTCCGTGAGCTCGGCAGCCTGAACTCCGCCCACGCCGCAGAACCAGCCAATCAGACGACAGAGACCCGACTTTGACTTCACCTCTTCAGGCACTAGAGAGAGAACGAGAGGAAGGAGTATTAAAGTCTATAAATATATCTTTGTGTGTGTCTTTCATGAAGTCGTGACTCCTGTAAATCTCTTTTCTCGTCTCCTTCTACTCTCATCTGTTACTTGAGCTGCTCTCGGCCTTCTTCTCCTCCGCCTCTCTGCGTGCCCTCCTCCCTTTCTCCTCTTGTCTCCAGTCCAGGTCCTCCCTCTCTTCTTTGGAGTGACGCAGACTGAACACAAGACGATGGAGCTGGAAGAGGAGGAGAGTCAAAAGTTGATGATTCTCTGTTTCCCTTTCATACACTCATACAACACCAATGTATGGCTGTGGCACAGGTGTTGTTTTAATCTGATTTAGAAAGATTATTATAATTCCCTTATAAAGCAGCAAACACATTGCAAGTAAGTGCTGGTGTGTTATGACTGACCCAGTGTGAATTCTGAACCCTACTGACATCTAGAACCATGTAGGTACTTTTAGATTTGAATGGACAGCAAACATAAACGTTCCCCATAAATCCAATCTAAATTAACTAAAGGAAGAATACAGAAAGAACCCAAGTGTATAAACTTTACTTATCCATGTAAAACACTTATGCAACCATAAGAGTCATTCCCTGAAAAAGGACAATGGCTTTTATTTGAACTCACGTGTTCATCGTCTATAGGGGGAGTGCAGTAGCTGACCAGCAGCACCAGCACAGAGGTACAGCAGAACAACACCACAGCAAAGTACAGGTAATGCACCCCGCACACCAGCAGGGGGCAGTCTGACGGGAAGAGACAGCTGCCAGAGCCGAACCAAAACTCAGGGATCATCCGACACAGACCCATCACTAAACCTCCCATTAGGCCCCAGAACGCCCCCTGGTGGACGGAAAGAAACACAAAGTGCAGTTAATACAGAGAATGGGAATAACACACTGTTGTTTGAAAATAATAAATACAAATCCCAATCAGTCCCTTAACCTGTTAATTAAAATGAACCCTAGTCTGAGTATTCAGTCTATATAATCATCCCTGTGCTTTTCTTTGCCTGTTTATCCTTTTCTAACAGAAGTATTTTTAAGTAATGGTTCAGTTCTGAGCCTTAAGCTGCCTTACCGGCTCGTTGACCCTCTTCACAAACACGGCCAGGAAGAAGACAGCCGCAATGGGAGGAGCCAGGTAGCTGGTCACCGACTGTATGTAGTCAAACAGCTGGCCACTCTGCGCGGCCTGGACCACAGGGATCCAACAAATACTGATGGCTACAATACACAGAACCCACACCCTGCAGGACCAGAGACAGAGAGGAGGGAGGGAGGGATGGATAGAGTGTATGTAAAGAGAGAAAAGGAGTACTACAATACAATTCTAACAAACACGGATGGAAATATACAAAAGTTAGGTTTTAAAGTAGTGAGGAAAGAAAGGTAAAATATATGAAAAGAAAAAAAACTGTTAAAAACTAGAATAACATTATTCCCATTTTAAACTAAAACTATCAGTCGTATGTAATTACGCAAGATATTTATAACCTTTGACCTTTGACCCAGCCATGTCTTGCCCTGACCTTCCCACGATCATGAGCTCTCCCTCTCTGGCCTCGGGCCTCATGCGGGTCCAGATGTCCATGGTGAACAGAGTGCTGCTGCTGTTAAAAATGGACGCCAGGGAAGACATGAGAGCAGCCAGCATCACAGCCAGCATCAGACCTCTCAGACCTGAGGGAAGGATGGAGGGAGGAGAGGGATAGAGGGATGGAGAGATGGATGATGATAAAGGGATGGAGAGATGAGAGGATGGAGGGATGGAGGAATGAGAGGGATGGAGGGATGAGAAGGATTGATAGAGGGATAAGAGGGATGAGAGACATAGAGAGATGGAGGGATGAGAAGGATGGATGGAGGGATGAGAAGTCAAATGAAGTTGAAGGAAATCTTTCTGGGACAAAACAAAACAAAGCTAATACTCCACAGCCATGAGACTAGACCAGTAACCTATGTAACCTATGTAACCTATGTAACCTATGTAACCAGCCATGAGATCTAACCTATGTAACCTATGTAACCTATGTAACCTATGTAACCTATGCTGTCTGCATCAGACTGTAATCAGCCATGAGATCTAACCTATGTAACCTATGTAACCTATGTAACCTATGTAACCAGCCATGAGATCTAACCTATGCTGTCTGCATCAGACTGTAATCAGCCATGAGATCCAACCTATGCTGTCTGCATCACAGACTGTACTCTCTGTGTGGGGGGGGGGGGTGATGTAGGATGTTGGAGAGGGGCGTGTCCGCTCACCGTTGGGCATGATGGAGACCACCAGTTTAGGATAGGCGATGTTGGAACAGCCCACCTCCGTGCCACACACCTCCTTACACACCTCGGGCACCACACACCCCACCTCGTCTACGGGGGAGAACACACACATACACACACACACACACACAGATGCATGAGTGTTAGCACAGAGGCACACAGAGAGACACAGGCACACAGACAATCACACACACACACACACACACACACACACACACACACACACACATACACACACACGTGCATGTTTGCACACAGGCATACAGAGAGACACACATAGACACACACACATACATAGACATCGATTCACACAGGTCAAATATAAGCTGAAAACAGCTGATCCAAAGATGAAACACATGCATTGATGGTTCTTCTCGCTCTCTCTCTCTCTCTCTCATAATTTATACTGCCATCAGTAACCCTAAACCTCTAAACACACACACACACACACACACACACACACCCACACACCCATACACACACACCCACCCACACACCTGGGTAGAGGACTCTGCTGATCATGCCAGGGAGCACCATTAGGAACATGGGCAGTAGTTTGAGGTAGCCACACATGATGCAGCCCGCCTTCACGTGAGTCACACTCTTAGCTGCCAGACACCGCTGGACTATCACCTAGAGACACAAAGAGAGAGGGAAAAAGAGAGAGCGAAAGGGGGGGGGGGGGGAAGAGAGAGGGACAGAAAGACAGGGCAGCAGAGAGAGTCACAGAGAAAGATAAAGAGAGATAGAGAGAGAGAGAGGGGGATAGGGATATAGAGATTAGGGATTCATCTAATATATTGAATGGTTTATGAGACACAAGAACAATGTTACCTGTTTATTGATACTAACAGAGTAGCTAAAGTAAGCAGTACATAGATCCAATAGAGTGGTTCACCAACTACACATATAAAGAGTAGTCCTGTGTTTAAGACTGGAGATGGTTCACCTAACTATATGTATAAAGAATAACCAGTGTTTTTATTTAGACTGATGGTTCACCTAACTATTTGTATAAAGAATAGTCTAGTCTAGTGTTTAAGACTGGAGATGGTTCACTAAGAATAACCAGTGTTTTTATTTAGACTGATGGTTCACCTAACTATATGTATAAAGAATAGTCTAATCTAGTGTTTAAGACTGGAGATGGTTCACTAAGAATAACCAGTGTTGTGGAGATGATTGACCTGGTCAGTGCACCAGTACCAGCCCCCTACGATGGCGATGCCAAACAGCACCCCTGGCCAGGGTAGGTCCCCAGTGAGAGGGTCTCGTAGCAGCTTGAAGGCGTCCTCTCTGGGGGTGAAGCACTGGGCTGAGATGTTGTAGCGCTGTGGGTCTAGCGTGGTGATGTTGGAGGGTAAGGCTAAGCGGTACTTCTCCAACAGGGCTGTGTAGCCCCCTACCTCTGCAAAGGCTGGGGAACGGAGAGGAATAAATACATTTAAATATAAATATAAATATAAATGGAATAGAATGGGAAAGGGGAAAAGGAAGATGGAAAAAATGAAAACAGGATGATTGGATCAAATGTAAGACGTTCTATTGTATTGTACATTAAGGTCATGTCTGTGTCTGATCAGTGTAATATTACAACATGAGGCAACAGGAAACCCATGACTGCTCAGGACAACAGAAGAAGAGAAGGCGTCATAGAGGCAATGGGGATTTGTCGCCCCCTAGTGGTTGGCTCCGAAAGAAAGCTGAGGTTCTGACCCTCTCTCTTCTTGATCTTCCCTAGGTCGACATCAGGAAGTGGAACGTGATTTGGGGGTTAAGCTAGCAGTTAAGTGGCTAGCCTCGGGGTCAACTCTGCTATCGCTGAGGTGTACAGATGCAGTGCCAGACTGTGTGTGTCTCCAATGCACAGGACCTAAAATTAAGTGAGGTGACGTCATCTTAATGGGGTTCAAAGGTCGCACTTACAGAAGCCCATGAGGACAAAGGCTCCGGCGATGATGACGAAGGTCTGCACAGTGTCAGTGTACATCAGGGCGGCCAGTCCACCTGGTGACACACACACACAGAACCACAGCCACAATCAAACACTTATTTGTTCATTTAACAGTCAGTGGCATTCTACCTGACATAGATTCACACACAGGTCAAATATGAGCCACACACACTGAAGACAGCTGACCCAAAGATAAAACATATACATTGATGGATCTCTCTCTCTCTCTCTCTCTCTGGTACCTGTGACCGTGTAGAGGGCGGTGATTGAGAGCAGAGCGATGACAGCGACATAGATGTTCCATCCTAAAGCCTGCTGGATGAACACAGCTCCAGAAAACATGTCCACCTGTGACCAGCAGGGGGCGATAGAGTGTACGCACACAAAGGAGACGGTAGTTTGTGATGGATTGTTTGACCAGCTGGATATCCATGTCAAACTCCTTTTTAGCTGTGACATTGTGGTAAAGTATATGTAGCGTTGCCCATTAGGTTGTACTCACAGAGATCTTAGTGAAGATGTAGAGGAAGAGAGAGATGATGGAGAGATAGAGGCTGATCCTGCCCCCTCCAAAACGTTTCTTCAGGTACTGGGGCATGGTAATCACCTAGGAAACAGGACCCAACCACTAAACACTGAGATATTGTGATACTTTTGCTTAGCTTAGACTTTATTTAGGGAGCCAGAGTAATATAAGGGTTAAGGAATCCTCCTTGGTGAATGTAGTGAAGTGCAGGTGTGTGTGTGTGTGTGTGTGTAGGGGTATGTGTGTGTGTAGGTGTGTGTGTGTGTGTAGGGGGGGTGCGTGTGTAGGTGTGTGTGTGTGTGTGTAGTGGTGTGTGTGTGTGTGTGTAGGGAGTGTGTGTGTGTGTGTATAGCGGTGTGTGTAGGGACTGTGTGTGTGTGTGTGTGTGTGTGTGTGTGTGTGTGTGTGTGTGTGTGTGTGGACTTGCCCCCGCAGTGAGATAGACAGGTACAAACAGCCAACCCAGCAGCAGGACAATGAACAGAGCCTGGATTGCACACACACAGAGAGGGAGAGAGAACGCAGGGGTTAAACATGCACACACACAGAGAGGGAGAGAGAACGCAGGGGTTAAACATTCATCCTGAACGCTATGATAATAATTGTATACTATATGATAATTTAACCGAAAAGTTGCAATGAGATTTAAAACCTGATTGTCTATAGACATGGAGAAAAAAACATAGCAGCACCAAAAGATAAATTATACTGCAATTCGTTTTGCAAGCGTAGAAAACAGAAGAATCCACTATAGTTCTAGCTTCCACCCTACTGAAACGTTAACCACGAGCTCCTCAAAGTCAACTATAATATAGCCGTCTCACTTCTGTAATGTAACAGTCAGTGCATCGTGTAGGGTATTTCAGCTGTAATGTAACTGTCAGTGCATGGTGTATTTCAGCTGTAATGTAACTGTCAGTGCATGGTGTATTTCAGCTGTAATGTAACTGTCAGTGCATGGTGTATTTCAGCTTACAGGACCAGAGGACATTATGTCGTGGAATAGCATAGTTTAGCTTTCTCCTCACACTGATTCTTGATCTCCATAATGAAGTAAACAACAAAAATCAAAGTCTATGAGAAGTTGCTGCTTACGTTCCACTCAAAGCCCCCGACAGCGATGCCGCTTGCTGCCCCCGTGCCGGCCAGGCCCACAAAGTGTCCACTGCCGATGTTACTGGCAAACAGAGAGGCACCCACCTGAGGACACGGAACAAACCATTCACCACATTATACCGGGGGGGTTCACTTTGCATTCACTAGTTCATGTGAAAGGCACAGTGCCCAGTAATGAATGTTTGATAGGAACGAGGAAAGGAATTCAAATTGGGGGGGGTTCTTTGAGGAGAAGTTCATAAGACTAATACAATAATCACCCATAAAAGCTTTCATATACCATATAGAACCTGCCTTGGTTGCCACAAGAATTATTCTTGAATAAATCAAAAAGATTCTGCCCAGGGTTGTACAGAGATGTGTGCTTTCTGTAGAGTATCAAAACTATTATAAATCTATGTTCACTTACAGTGTTGACCTATGCAATACAGCGCACTATATGTTTTTACACTCTATGTATAAAGAACTAGACTGCTCGGTTCAGTTCCAGTTCGGTTCAGTAAGGGGATGTGGTGTGAAGACTACTTCTGAATGAGACTTACCGGCCACCATGTCATGCTGCGACCAGCCAGGAAGTAACCGCCCACTGTTCCCCGATTGGTCCGTGACATGGACTGAGACACACACACACACACACACACACACACACAGGAGAGTTACTATAGGCCTACAATAGAAATCAGTGTTTAATTCTAGATATAAGGAAAAGGTTTAAGCATGTTTTTTTACATTTCTCTCAGACTATCCCACTCTTACCCAGACACCAACGCCGACGACCATGACAAAGTAGCCAATGATGACGGCGATGTCAGCGGGATTGTTGATGGTTACCACGGCGTCCGCGGCGGGGACGGGGCCTGCCGATGCAGTCTTCATCTGGCCTGCCGACAGGGAACCTATCTCTGAGGCCTCAGCACGGGAACAGGTAAGGTTAACACAGACTTCCAAACTTAACCTTTAAACCTTTTGGAACATACAACTATTCTCAAAACATACCGCCGAACAAACATAACAACACTGAAATAAAAGCTTCTCCCATACGATGGCTTTCTGTCCTCAGACCAGAGAGTAAGTATATAACATGACTTCTATTAACCAAGTTAACCTTCAAAATATTACCTTAGGGCTTCAAAAACAATCCCTGAGAATATCACCAGATCATTGGAAATAACACATATTCAAAGGTTACCTCCAGTTGGAATTATAACACAAATGATCTGGACCAAACTGTACATCCTGAGTGAAGCCAAAATATTCTTCACAATAGCACTGTAGCATAACTAAAATCTGATGCTTCAGTTGTCACACAAGTTGTGTGGCAAAATTCCAAATAACAAAAGAAATTAATAAATATATTTCTCTTCTTACTTACAAATCCAAACAAAAACTTCAGTCCAAATGACCAGAAGGGAGACAAAGTTACCAATGACTGGGTGGAAGCTGTATCTGGTAAAAAGCAGTGGGACCTTTGATCATCTTTAGCATAACAAGCTGATTCAGTGGTTTAATAACGACACAACTTATTAACCTTTCGAAAAAATGTGCAATTTCCACTTCAGCATTAACTTGCTCTCCTGTAATCCTGATTTCGAGGAACATAACTTTTTCTATGTTTGTATTCTGCTCTTTTTTTTATTGCTGTTTTATAAAATAAAATAAAATATATAACATATGACCAAGAGTGTGACACGTAGGCCTATTGCAAATAATTTTTAAACAAGAGGGATTTCAAATTATAGGTAAATTATGTGTGTAATAACCCAGTCCTCGAGAAAATCAAAATAAGCACATTTTAATTGAATCGTTTTCATAGAACAACTGTCATCAGCATGTCCATTTGCCTTTCGGTTCAAAAAACAACAACAAAAAACCCCCCACCAGATTGTAAGTTACTTATTTATGAAGAAGGTGGAGTGAGTGGGGAAGAAAAGAAAGCCTCTCTCGTTCAAAACATCTGAAAAGTACCTTAGCTTCCACCACAAGGCGAGAACTAACCAGAACTAACCAGCTTCGGCTCATTAGGTCAAAAACAGTGACTGGATTTAAAGCAGGAGCTGTATCAACTCGGTTGCGAATGAAGCAATGTGAGTTAACTAGTGGGACTAAATACTGTGAAAGGCATGGGTGTACCCCGTTAGCTATGTGGTGGAAACCAGACTTCTTTCCTTCATATAAGAAACGCACATACATACTATGCACACACACATACAGTATCAAACATCTCATGCGATTTCAGGCCTGAACACACAGCTCTATGCAGACAAGAAGCAGTTCCTCACGTTGGCTTGTCGTTAGTGGCCTTTAGCAGCATGAAGAGAAGAGTAACAGAAAATCATACTGTAGATTGAAACATCCATCGCAGCTGTTGTAGAGTGTGAAACAGGATTTGAAAACAAGTTCCAAAACCTCTGCAAAGATTTAAATGTTTTATAAGATTGAAAGTTAACGCAGAGAATAAACTTTTGTTTTAAATGAAAGGAGCCATGCACCTGTACATAGGCACTGAGCGTGCACTCAGGAGAATAGGACCTATATAAAGTAGATGGGAAGGTTGAGAAGAATGTCTGTGAGTACGCCCTGAGTACTTCCATCCTCTTGTTGAGACACTGAAATCCCACTGAACTACTTCTGGAAGTGGATTCTGTGGAATCTGGTGCCTCCGATTTCAGAGAATCATGATTCAATAAATAGTCCGTTAAAAAGCTAAACACATATTGCATTCCAAACTAAGTGTCTATGTCTTAGTCAACGTACTAATTTGGGGGTGATGGGATATATGTTAGAAATTGTCAGGTTTTCAAACCATTGAACATAATCATTGCTTGTTGGAAACAAAATTATGTGTTTTTTTAGTTGAAAAAAAATCCAAGATTGCCCCTAAAAAACTGTTTATAAGAAAAACACATCAAACACTATATTCTCAATCAAGCCTTTCAATACATTCAAAAACCCTTCAACTTTCTCAAATGGACTAAGCTGAAGACTGTTAAGATGGCAAACGGCATTATTTTACAGTACATTCAAGGGGGGGGGGGCAAGGGTTCAGTTCACAAAATGTGCTAAATTAAGATGTTTAAATACTAAAAACAGTTTGATTTAAAGACTAAAAACACTTTTGACATCCAATTTGGTCTTATATTCCAACTAAAGTCTTTTTAATGACCTCTTTCTGAAAGGCCACAGGTTTCTGAAAAATCACTCATAACTCCTTGTTTGTCAAATGTACTTTTCAAATATTTTCAGATGTACCTGCTGTCTGTGTTAATTATTTGAAATAAATAACACCGTTGAGGTCTATCAAGTCATTGCTCATTGAATTGAAAATTATTACATATTTACTTTCCTTTTTAATAAATATTCTGATAATAGGCTTAACTTTAACTTCAAATGAAATTACTTGTCAGAAATAACTGGTTTTCACGTTAAATTAATGTCCACATCCTGAAATTAGAGTGAACTGACCCTAACTTTGGTGTGACAGAAGCATTCTTCAACCGTAGACTTCAGTCCGACATCTCACCTACCGCCAACGATGACCCGTGTGGTCAGCTTCTAGAAGAGCACCTTATTTCAATAACAACATTCCCACTGTTTCCCCCCTAACCCCATTGGTCCATCAATCCATCAGGCCTCCATGTTGGATTAGTCCTCCTCCTCCTCCTCGTCTTTGCAGTCGTCTTTGGCCATCCGTAGCCGGGACAGGATGTGTTTCTTGGGGAACTTGAGAGTGGTACAGCCAAACTGGCTCACCCCTCCCGTCTCTCCTGGTAGTTTTTCCCGCCGCTGCACCCAGCTCCTCCAGCCTGGTTTCCAGCAGTACACACTGTCATAGAATCGTGAGCCGTTCTCCCCTCCCAGCACGTAAATCCTCCGTTTCCACCGCGCCACTCCACCCGCCGCGATCCTCCGGGGCAGACCAGGGAACACTACGGGACTAGGGGCCCGGTCGCTCCCACCGCCCGCACCTCCTCGCTCTGTCAGCACCGCCCCTCCTCCCCCTCCTCCTCCCCCAGTCACCTCCCTCTCCGCCCCGGAGCCCCGGCCCTCCCTGAAGAACAGCACGCGGCCTGTGGCGTCCAGCGGCTCCAGGTGGGTGTAGTTCCCGTCCAGAAACTTGGTGGCGTCCCTCATGTAGCCTCCGATGGCACACACGCCGCCGCGCACCGCTACCCCTCCGGCCAGACAGGTGGCGCCAGAGTCCAGCGCCACGCGGGTCCAGGAGTCCTGTGAGGTGTTGTAGATCAGGACCCCGGCGTGCACCACGGCCCGGTTCTGCTCCAGCGTGGTCCCTCCCAGCAGGTACAGCCGTCCTCGCAGAGCGGCGCAGGCAAAGGAGCGCAGTGGCAGAGGCAGGCGGGGCCCCGGGGCCCAGCGGAGGCTCACCAGGTCCAGGCTCTCACAGCTGTCCAGCAGGGCCGAGCGGTTGCAGCCTCCCAGAGCGTAGAGCACCTCTCCACAGCCCAGCAGACCCAGCATGGCCCGGGGGTGAGCCATGGAGGGCCTCTCCATCCAGCGGTCTGACACCGTGTCGTACTCATGCACGGCCGCAGACACAGAGCCGCCCCGGAGGATCCCCCCGGTAACAAACAGCCTCCCCCCCACGGCCGTGCAGCCAGGGCACAGCAGGGAGCCAAGCGCCGCCAGCTTCTCCCACTTCCCCGTCCGCGGGTCGAAGCAGTCCACCGTGAAGTCACGCTCCCTCAGGCCGTCATCCTCGCGGGGCTTCAGGTCCACACACACAATCTTCTTCTCGAACATGCCCTCCCGGGGCCTCAGGGGCCCGCCCAGCGCCCCGTCCCCGGCCGCCGCGGGCCCCAGCTCCTGGCTGAGCCGGCGGCTCTCCTCGTGGGACAGCAGGCCGGGCCTGAGGTGGTGGAGGAGGCCGGGCATGTGGCCGTAGCGCTCCAGAGGCTGGTGCTCAGCCCAGCGCCGCGCTGCGTCATACACCTCGGCCTCCGAGTCCACACCCAGCCGGTCCGAGCCCAGGAGGCTTCCCAGAGTTCCCTGGTCCAGCAACAGGAAGTCCTTCTGCCGGGCCACGCGGGGGAAGTGCTGGGCCACCAGGCGGAGGGAAGCCCGCAGGAGGATCTGGTCGTGGTGGGAGCGGGCCAGGGAGTACATCCCCAGGCAGTTGTCCACCGACAGGTGCTCAAACAGGAACCTGAGGGGAGGAGCAAATCCAGCACAGAACGGACAGAAATAAAGAAGGAAATAAATGAAAAAGGGAGAAATACAGGATGAGCATCAGGGAAAAGAGGGAGAATGCCAGAGGAAAAGAAGGGGATAAGAAGAGAGGTGACAGCAGAAAGAAGGAGAAAAGCTTAATATCAATATTTACTGAGCCATCTAACACATCAGTGTCCGTCCGGCAGTAACTATGACAACCGTTACCTGGAGCAGAGGTCTTGCAAGGGCATGACTTGAAGCCGATTGGCCGCCACAAACAGATCTTCTGCGGTGTCCAGACAAAGCCCCGCCTCCCCGGTGTAAACGAATTGGATCACAGTCTCCATGACGGACGGCGTCACCTCTTCCAATCGGATCTCAGTGAGGCGGGACTCTACCAACGGGCTGGTGAACATGGCACGGAAATATGGGCTCACTGCTGCCAAGAGGACTCTGGGAAATAAGGAGAGATAGAACAGAGAAAGGAGGGAGGGAGAAAAGAAAGTAGCATTAGAAAAAAGAATGGACGGAGAGTAACATCCCAAAAAGGTGTTGACTCCAGGCAACTAGCAGATCTCACAATGCTCTGATGCTTTAGGGTAATGTATGACACTTTTCTAGTGTACTGTTTACACAAGGAGCAAGGTGTCACATTTGGCCTATACATATTAAAATGACATACACATTTTAAAATGAGCTAGTCAGCAGTTAGTCACAAACGCTGTGATATGATAATCAAATCAATTTTATTTATAAGCATGTTTAAAACAAGCAGAGCTGATAGTTCTGTACAATACATTCACATACAGCATATCACTCAACAGAAAACAGTTGTGACATGTGCATACATAAACATATACCATGTACAAGCTGAGTGCATAGAAAACTACTAATATGATTCAAAAAGGCCAATATGTTTGTCCAATAGTTGTTCTATCTCATATTAATGTGTGTGCTTAATAGAACTGTGCTTTTCCCAGTATCTTTTCCTGTGTCCATACAGTAAGGATTTAATAAGTGTTACATGTGGGATGTTTTGTGAAGTTCCTAAAGTAACTAATTAGCATTTGAACAGGCCTACCTGTGGCACATGAACCTCTTGCCTTCCACTAGCAGGGTGACATCACACAGCTGTTGGGCGTCCAGCAGCTGCTTCAGCCCTATGACAGAGAAAATATAGAGGGAAGCAGAAAGATGGAGGCAGAGAGAGAGAGAGAGAGAACTGAATTAGCACACTTGAGTACAGGAGTGTTTCCCTTATGCTTTATCTAATAGGATTACAAAACCTGGAAGGGCCACTTCTTATCGACACTGTAGAAGCAGACTGCAAGTGCTACAGCCACTTCAAGTAATCAAAACTAGAGTGGATCACAAAAAAGACTTCCACAATGCATTCTACACACACAGCTCAGGGTCAGAGAGTGCCATCAATAGAGGGTTAAAAATGGCTTTACATCAAGTCACCATAGTAACAAGACTATCTATATTCACTTCTTTACGCTTCTTGCTCCCTTTCTCACCACGAGTCACGTAGTCCCCGAGAGGAGTGCTGCTGTCATCGGGGAAGTCTTCCTCCTCGGAGTCGCTGTCCGACAGCGGCTCTCCCCCTCCCCCGTCTCCGTCCTGCCACGGCTGGGGACGCCAGGTTACTGATCCCCCCCGCGCCGCACTCATCTGGGGGACACAAAAAGAAAAAAGAGAAAAGACAAACAGAAAAAACAATGGTTGTAAAGTTTGTAACACGTTCACATGCCATTATATGGGACCTCACTGAGTAAAGTGACGCTCCAACACAAACACAGACACAAACATATGTCAAACCGATTCATGAATCATTAGTCTTTATTCTTAAGTTTCTGACTTGAATTTTGTACCTTCGCTGGTCGCTTTTTCTTTCCCACCGTGAATGTTGTTGTGGGTTATCAACAGAGAAGGGTCATCCAAGTCAGAACAGTTTACATTAGCTAACTTCAGTTAGCACCCGTCTGTTTAGATAAAGTTAACGAGCCCGAAACAGCGGTTTCGCTCTTGCCATCCGTATGACTTGTTCTCCCACCCCCTCTGTACGCCTTGCCCGTCTTTGTGTGAGTAAATCTGGCCTTCTGAGATAGGCGCATCCCGGTGAGCGTTCACAGCAAGCCCCGTACAGAATCACAACACAAGACAACGAAAGCCCGGTCGTTTGCTGTCTTCTACTCTTCTAGAAATCTCGAGCAGAAAACATATTTCTTCGAATATCACATTAGTGCAAGTGCCCCACATATAATTCATTCATACAGGGCAACCGGCTATTAAATAGCAGGTTTTAAAGACCACAGGGAGTCCAGAATGTAACATTACTCGGCAGTAGCCTTAAATAGTGATGGGTCGTTAGCGAACGAACGGCTCTTTTTGAACGGCTCTTCTCAGTGAACGTAGGCAACCGCATCACCTCGGTAAAAGAGCCGTTCTTTCGGCTCCTTGATTAAAAACATTTTTTGTAGCACTGCTCCAAGTAAGATTTTCTGCCTTGTTCCCCAGACTGTCAAGGGACAACTCCTGAACAGCCTCAGTGCTGCTACATGCTACATGCTAAGAACCAATCAAATGTATTGTGTAAACCAAATCGACGTGACAGTTTTACACAAGCCAATAAAGTAACAACACTTTCAACTAATTTGTCTGTCATAGAAAATCACATAAGTGATTGGCTGTCTAAAAAAGTAATTCAAACCATATCTCCCTGAAAAAGACATGCATTTGTTTTTCATTTGCAAACAATTAAAAAAAAACATAAAATGAATTGTAATTACGCCTACTACACAATTTCGTGCGGGAGTGATTATCTAGACATTATTTGATTTATATCAATATGATTGTTTTATCAGGTTGACTATGTAATATGATAGTTAAGGGTCAGCAAAGGTAAACCAACACCAACTCCTTCAATGTGCATGCATTAGCAATGCTAGCATAGCAGGCACAACTGAACAAAGAGCCAAATAAGAGCCAAATGAACCGGCTCTTTTTGGTGAACTTAGCCAAATGAACCGGCTCACCCAAAAGAGCCGAAATTTCCATCACTAGCTAGCCACGATATTCCTGACTCCCATGATACCTTGCGCGAATTATGGCACAACTTCCGGTTTGAACAGTTTAACTCTGAATTATCAGCTAACTGTTCACTAGCTAATTGCGAAGATGTGTAATTCCGTTTCAGATCATACTAAAGCAGCGATAAAACGAGCTGTCATGGTTGTTCCTCACCCCTCTACCATTGAGGGTTTTGAGGACTATTTGAAAAAGTTGCCTAAAGTAACGTACGGGTGTTTTTAGCTCCGTTAGCGTCCAGTGGTCGCGATCGAGAGGCATTAACGAAGTGAAGTGCTTAGCTTAGTCGTAGTATTACTTACGTATTGCATAGAAGCAAAATCTGACCTATATTCATGTCAATTAAATGGATTATTTCGTTTTTCGCTGATTTAATGTTTAGCCCAAATAAACGACTTAACTCACATCGTGCATGGGCTATTGAATGAACCCCCCACTTTGATATAACATTAGTCGATCAAACATTTCTGCATCTGCATAATCTTTTTACTAGTCACACATTTATGCAACCTTGGCTCGTACTTGATGCCCGTGGCTGAGAAACTAGTAAAGGTGTGCACTAAAATACCTGCAATTACAAATGACTAAACCTTGATTAAAGAGTGTGACCCAA
>JAVQIZ010219154.1:0-28387 GCA_036023535.2 Galaxias brevipinnis | reverse complement strand
TTGCAGATTTATACACAGTGTATATATATAGACCCCACAAGACCTGCAGTTTTGGAGAAGCTCTGACCCAGTGGTCTACCCATCACAATTTGGCCCTTGTCAAAGTCGCTCAGATCCTTACGCTTGCCCATTTCTCCTGCTTCCAACACATCAACTTCAAGAACTGACTGTTCACTTACTGCCTGATATATCCCACCTCTTGACAGGTGCCATTGTAACAAGACGATCAATCTTATTCACTTCACCTGTCAGTGGTTTTACTGTTTTGGCTGAACGGTGTATATAGTGTACTGTACTGTATAATCACCAGAGAAAGTGGCACTTAAAACCAATTTGGCTACTAGTGAATTTGTGGAGGATTAATTTATCTTCGTTTGTGTATTACTTTGCTAACATATCTATTGGCACAGCCTTTCACTGTAACTGCAGTTTAAACATTGTACACTCTCTACCTCAGAGGTAAAACAGCAGTGTATTAGGCCTGTAAGATGTATGTCAAATATTTATTCTGCACCTGTATGATGCCTTACTTATTTATCTACAGATATTCTGTCGCTATTTAAATTGTCTTGATGTTTTAGATTTTTCTTTGTTTTGCAAGAAATTCATATAAACTACTGTAAGAACTCTTTGCAGTTATTGAGTTAAGTTGTTATCTGATTTCCAGCACTTTGGTAAAACTGTACATCTGTGATTTAGACCTAGTCCTAATGGATCTACCATCCCGAGACTGATAATAAGCAACATGCAAGTATGCGGCAGGCGTAATATATTTTCCGATTCGCTTGGAGCTCGACCTTGTACCCAATTGGACACAAATAAGACTTAAATGTGTCGTCCACTGTGAAAGTGTGCTTGTGTAGAAATGTTAAGGTAAATGCGCAAGGGTGCGCGCTTTCGCCAGCCACCCAGATGTGCGACAAGAGGAATGGGTGGAGTTTCAGATTAATCTTTTGTTCACTACGGCAAGAAGAAGACACACTGTACTTTCTGTATCTGCAACATTTGGTGTTCCTGTGTTCTCTTCGTGCAATATAGTTACTGGAAAAGTTCGACATTTGGCAGGTATTTTCAGTAGGCTATAAAACATCTCTTTTCAATGTGGGTTATTCATTCGAAACTAGCATCAACTTTTTAAAAGGCAAACCAGATGTAGTGGGTTTTTTTTTATTAACAATTGATAACGGTTATCCTAACATATACTCTTATCTGACCTAACTTTTGTTTACTGCAATCTCCTCAAAGTTTAAGTTTGTTCCAAAATATCGCGTAAAGCTCTTTATTCTATGGGGTATTGTCACGAGAGGACTGTGGCAAAAAACATCCTACCTTAGCTGGTAACCAACCGTCTGCCCATCCGGCAAAGCTCAAGCCCTCCGCGGTATTTGTGTATTCTTTCGTTTGGTTCTATTTGATTACAGGCTTCCGTCTCCCCAAGATGTTTTCCACAGTAACACGGAATTTAGTTGAGGAGATAGATGAAGGCGGCATGATCCCTGTGTCCAGTCTAAGTGACACTATTGTTCCATTGACACTGGTTATTAAGCGCAAAAGTTTCTGGTTCTGGAAGAAACCCAAATACCGTCCTACTGATTTTACTGTAAATGATGTTTTGACTGGAGATACTCTCATACAACCAGGTAATATCTGTAAAACCTTTGATCCTATTCTGCACTCGTTAACTGTTTGAGAAACTATTTTTACTATTCTAATCTGCCTCAATTTCGCAATTACATTTCATTGCAGTTGTAAATGAAACAACTTTTCTGAAGTATAGTGGCACTTTCGGTGCTTCTATCGAGGGAAACATTGGAGCCAGTACTATGCTCGTCAATACCAATCTTCAGGGGAAAGACACTTCCAAACTTCAGTCATCTGGAACTTTGAAAAAAGAAGAGATGGATGTTCAGAAACTGCTTCAAGACTCTAAAGACAGGTTTTTATTATCATTCATACCTGCACTGACATAAGCCAACATATAGTCAGAAAGTAATACAAACTGAGATATATTCAAAAAGTGTCACAGTGTGGTTTACAAGATGAACCTTAAACTCATCATGTGAGACAAAGCAAATATTAACAAAGACAGGTTAGGAACAGTAACTGTCTTGGTTTATTACTTCCAGGTCATTTGGTTGACCTTATAACCTTTATAACCAGCTTGATAATGTGTACTCATTCTACAATACAATTACAGCTAAAATACTGTATGGGGTGTTTAATATAATTTTGATTGCGTTGCAGCCTAAATTATTTTTGTTCATATTGTTGATAAATTTAATGTATTATTTAAATGTTTTAAGTTGTAAAAACAAATATATCTATAACTTAGCCAAAATGCATGCAAGAGTAGCAAAGTGGGAACCACTGATCACTAAAATGATCATAGATTGTTTCTAATGTGTACCGAAAGGTTCCACTTTTGATTAATTTGTGATTTGGGAATTATTATTATGGGGATTTTTAGCGACCTCTGGCATGACCTTAACCTTTACGCAGCGTGTACTTTCTGTCCTGTTGAAAAGTCTTTGGGTATTCGACTATGTTTGAATGGATATTATAACATCTTATCCTGTGTATATTGAAATTGTAGTGTGAACTCTGGTGCGTTCCTAGAACCCGTATGCTGACAAATTCTGCAGCATTTACTCTCTGCATTTTTTAAGAGCTTCACTCTTGTAGGGTTCTGGACATGGCCCACCCTTTAATTCAACAGACACGAGAGAAACACAAGGAGGTGTTTGGTATTGTGAAGGAGAGGATTATCACTACCCAGCCATTTTCAGTGGTAGAAGACGTCCAGCAAGACGGTCAGTTAGGAGGCCTGCTGAGCATCTGTTTGCCCAATACAGTCAAGGTACAGATAACAAAAATCTAGGTAAAACAAACTATAGCAGGTTTGATCAGTTTTGCTGATTTAATCAGGGTTTACATACACATACAATCATCTACTTCCATGATTCAAAATGACAACGTAAATATGAATAGTCATGTGCCAGACCTAATGAACCCTCCCATGTTCTGGCCAGCAGTGGGAGGGTAGTCAGTCCAAATTGAGGAAATGTAATCAACGTCAATGTCAAATTTATTTATAAAGCACATTTAAAAACAACAGTTGACCAAAGTGCTGTTCAATCAAGATAGTAAAGGTAAATGCAATAAAACAACACAATAAAACACAAAAAGTATGCGAAAAACATGACAAAGAAAGGCAACTGTCATACTGATTTAAAAGCCAAGGTATAATCATCAGCTGGTGCTATGTATCAACAGGTGTCTTTGAAGCCAAATGGTTCCCTTCACAAAGACAGCAACATTAAACTAGAGATTCCTGCAAACACTGTTGTTGCATACAGTCTTATTGAACTACAGGTCAAAGCCAATGGACTTTATGGTAAGAGAGATTTCATTGACTCAAAATAAATTTTTCACTCTTATGGTACACGGCTTGCAAATAAACTTGTGTTTAAACAGAGTGCACCACATGCAAATCTAATCAAATTTATTTGTACAGCACGTCATACACAAAGGCAATACGCAAATGCTTTACACAAGACAAGCAGAAACACACAAGTGCTAAATTATTTTTAGATTACACAGATTCCAAATTTGAGCATGAAATACTAAAACCATGATGTGTCCTTTGCCGCAGAGTTGTGCCTGATGTCCGATACTCTGGGTGGCTTTGAAGTGGATGGACCTGTGGAGACCTTTGTAGGGCTATCAAGTGCCCCAAAGGCTGCATCTTATAATAGCTGCCTTAAACAAGGTACAATGTAGGATATTGCTGGCAACTCTTCTGCTAAAAGTAATGATTTGTCTTATCCCCAAAGGTCTCCATTGAAAGTGTTTATTGACTGAAGCCCAAGTTTAAATTAGCTGTTTGTTTTGTGTACGTAACGTTTTTCTGTTGTTCATGCGTTGATAGAATTGAACAGACAGAGTCCCCATTTCCAGCTGCTATCATCTCTCCCACCATCCACACGCTCCACTCTACTTCAGCTCCTCATGACAACCATGGAGGACAGACAGGCTGTGGCTCTGTTAGAGGATGTGGTAAGTAGGATGATGGATCAAAAGTGAAGAACACACCAAATAGCTACACCTTTTTTGATGGGCTCTTTGGACAGTATGAGGCAGTACTGTATATTTTTTTGCTGTTTAATATTTGCTGCAATTTGCCTGTACCTCTGTTTTCCCTTCAGCTAGAGGAGGTGTGCTATGGTAAGAGCCCTGTACTGGATGATGTTCAGGATGAGGTTTTGAGGCTGAACATCCAGGCCATATTGGACCTTTTAGACCAGACTGATGCAAGTATACAGAGGTCTATTCACCTTATCGTTGGCGCACTGGATGGTGAGAGAACTTTACTGTCTTCTAGCATATCAATTACAGAAGGATGTCATTCAAATTTCAGCAAAAAAATACTCCAGATGTTTCTTTGTATTTCAGAAATGGTAGATGAAGGCTTTTATTTGTTGAGATCCTGCTGCAGTCCCGCAGTCTTACAGGCTCTGCATATTCTGGTAAATAAAGTCACAAGGCATTATTGGGATTGTTCTGTCAAACAATATTAAATTGGTACCATCACTTTAGTGGCTGTGTGAATAGATGATCTTAAATAGAATTCACTGCTTTTTAGGTATCAGTGTATTCCTCTATTCATGTGTTTCTACGAACATTACAGTGTAGTGTCTTCCTGTCATTGGCCCTCAGGTGGAGTGTGTTGCAGAAAACCGTGACTCCTCTCCAAGCGAAGCTTGCCTAGACTGTTTAAATGGGGAGGTATATGACAGCACAGAGCGCCTATTCTCTGTTTCTAATGTGATGCTCAAGAAAGAAGGAAATACGATGAGAACAGAGGTCTGCCACCACTCAGACAACTGTACTCTTGTTCTGTGTATTGCTGTAAATGGCTTGGCCTCTCTGGCTCACAATGCTTAAAAGAAAGTATGTTTTTCTTATGTGAAAAGTATAAATCATTCCAGTCTTACACATTTTAGAGAACCTAGCTTTGTCTTGATTTTGAGGACCGGATATTCGATTTACTTGCTTAAGTAAAAGATGCTAAGGGGAAACTGCACAACGTCTCGTGTTGAGGTGTTCAGTATTTCTGCATTGTGAAACTTAATGAAACCTACAGTCCAGTTACCATACTGATTTACAGTTATTTCAACACTTTTGAGTAAAAATAAATTCAGAGCCAAGTAGTTGATTAGAAAAACACAAGTTATTTATTTGACATCTGAAAATATATGTTATCTATTGTTCTTGTAAAATATACTTTCATAAGTAGATATGGCCTTGAGTTTAAAAAAAAAAAACCTGTTAGTTTTTTGTAATACCACATAAATAGGGATGGTTCTCTGAGATGCACTACCCTGTTGAGTCCTCTGGAAATATTGTTTTAAGCAACACACAAAACAGTATTTGGCAGACAGTTGAAACTTACAACTGTAATTGACACAATTAATACATACAATTTAATAAGAACAGTTAAGCAATATTACTAATTGTTTGTTCTGCTTAGGCGTTAACGTTGACATGATGCTGATATGTTGTAGTGGGTCAATTATCATGATATGCATATTTGCCTATGAGCCTTTCATGAGTAAGTCTTTACTTCTATCATCATAGAATTTAGGGTGCAAATTCAAAACTACAAAACAGGAGGACTTGGCACAGAACAGACGGGACGTTTTCTAGTCTTAGGTGATTGACAATGATGTGAAAATGAGATGAAATACTGTATGCATACACACTGTAAACAGGAACACTGATGTCACATGAGCATGTATTAAGTTATAAAATCATAAAAATAAAAGAATAAGGCAACAAAACAACCGTTACACAACATTAAGAACTATCCCAGCTCCATGATTAACCCTAGGTCTTTTCAAATCCGGAGTTACAAACAATGTCCCCAATAAATAAGTGCACTTTCCGTGTATTGTAACCAGAGTTGCATAGTGTGCAGTGGGAAACCTGGCAGTTTAGGGCAGGTGCAGCGTTGCGACAGACTAGGATCAGAGACGGTTCAGCGTAATTGCTTAGTGTTCAAGTGGGCATGATGCACATCCCCTATCATAGCCTTGTGGGTGACCCCCTTCCCAGGCCCAGCAGCAGGGGCAGAGGTGTCCAGTATGGTGCAGGATGTCAGTACACCCAGCTCACTGGAACCCACTGGGGATCTGAGAAGAGTTGATCCACAGCAGCCTGCAGCTTCTCAAAAGCCTGGTCCAGGTTGTCATTGACAATGGTCAGGTCGAAATAGTGGCTGTAGGCCCGGCGGATCCTTGCACTCTCATCCACAGTCTTCTTTAAATCCGTCTCCTGTAAAAAAAAAAAAAGAAGAGTTGAAGGTAGAAGAAATCCCCTACTGATCCATAAAACATATTGTTCCTCTCAGTGACTGCCTGACGTGATGAGTCATCCAAACATCTACTTTAACTCACCGTGAGAAGTTTGGTGGTTAGTCCCGCGTCCACCACAGCTTTGTGCATGTCCCTTAAAGTGTCAAGTTCCGGGGCCGCGATAAACACTACAAACGGCATGAACTCTGCAGTCTTCAACAATTTGAGAGCCTGAAAACAGAACAGGCGCTCAAATACATTGTGGGACGTTGAATTGGGAACCGCGTGATCTTAGTTGAATACGTGATTAAGACACCCATCTAACCTGGGGGTTGACGTCCAGGATGCAGGTGCGGCCGGTATCAACCACTTCATGGATGGAGTCTATTTTGGTGCCATAGAGGTTGCCATCGTACTCCCCATGCTCCAGGTAGCGGCTAGCTTTGATGTCCACCTCCATCTCTGACCGTGTTGCAAAGCAGTAGGACTGGCCATTCTTCTCTTCCTCCCTCGGCGGCCGAGACGTGACTGGAGGACAAGTGAAGAGCAGGTGACGGGTTGGCAGTATTTAATGCCGCACGCAACGAGTTCATTACAGAGACTGCTGACAAAACGTGCCAGCCGACTTATCAATTGTCAACTGCAATTTCTCGATGGTTTTGTTGCAGAGCTAGCATTTTGCCGAGTACTTACAGGGGACGGTGGTTCCATAGCACAAGGGGTTAATAACGATGAGTCTGTTCTTTAGGCTCCGCCTGCCAACCCCCTGAGCTCCAATCAGAATCAGTGTTTTCCTCTGGAACGGTGGCATCCTGGTCACCTCCTCGTAGATCTGCAGTTCGTGACGGTCAAACTCTGATCAGGACAACACAAAGATGCACTGGAGAATTAGCTCAGTTTGATGTACTCGAAGGCTCTGTGACGTTACAATTCCAGATCAATCAGTTGTAAGGATAAACACGATCAAGTATGACTTGTGATGTGTACACACCTGCGTTCTTTGCCGTCAGGTACATCATTTTCTTCTTCCTCTTTCCCGTCAGAGTTCCACAGAGAGAACCTGAGCGAAACAAAGTGTGTGTTTTTTTTTACCACTAGAGGGCGCTACAAGCACAAGTCTTTCTTTGTTGTATATGCATGCATTAACACAATTAGGTGATAAGGACAGGGCTGCATTTAGATTGCCTAACATCCTTTCCTTTACACCTTTCTCTTACCTCATCTGTAAAAGTCTAAGTGGAAGGTAAGAAAGGTTGCATGGAAGTAAAAAACTAAACTACTTTTAAACATGCAGTATATTTGACATATTTAGAATGGGATTGCATAAAACAGTACCTGTGTCGCTCCAGTCTCGACGCACAAAAGCTTTTCTCTTCTCTTCCAAAAACTGACTTGGAATCAGTCCTGTAGCTCCTCCCACAATGTTGCGTGCCTGAGGAAAATGATATAGTGTCACGCTGCATTGCCGCTCTCTCTTTTTGACAGGCCATGTGTCCATGTCAAAAGATTTTTTTTATGTTTTACTTTCATGAAGCCTATAATGTTCATGCCTCACCTGCCACCAGTTTGGGTCTTCCTTGTTGACAATGTGAAGGATGTCGCCTTTTGAGAAGGCTAGGCCTGCCTCCTTACAAGGGATAAGTTTGTCTGCTGCAGGGTTGTAGTTGAAGTAGGATTTGAGATAAGTCTAAAACATAAAGCACAGAATAAAAAAACAACCAACTTTGTGAGCAGCTAGTCCTGTCTAAAGTATACAAAAGGGGAGGGGCTTATCGCTTTGAGAGGAGCGCTCCACCACCACTCGTTTTCCCAAAGAGTCTGGGGAGGGTTATTAATAGGTTCTTCTTAGGCAGAGTTTCATAAACACGGCATTCTAAGTTGGCACCAGGTCAAGCATGTATGCATGCACAGTTCTGTGACAACTGCAGATACTGCACGTACAGACACTAGCAAGAATGTCACACACTAACCCAAAGAGGGACAGCATAAGGGCATGTTGGTGCTCATGGAAACACTCCTCTTCCCCTAGTAGTGCAACCGTCTCAATAACATGTTTGACTACTTCCCAAAAGGCTAGTTCCAGATGTCTCTCTAACCTGTGGCAGAGCTGCCTTTTCTCGGTAGCTGGGAAGGATCTTCAGGGTGAGGCTGCCACTGCTGTCTCTCAGCAACTGCTGCAGTTCCTTGGGGTTGCTGCCCACCTCGCGCCCGTTCAGCTCCCGGATGACGTCGCCCGGGTGCAGCATGCCCTGCCTGTCGATCATGCTGCCGTGGAGGATTCGAGCGATGACCAGTTCGCCCTGCTCCACTCGGAAAGTCACACCCTGACCGTGAGAGAGAAGAGACTAAATAGCCAACATCAACACCTCGTAAATCTGACAGGACTCTAGTTTCATGCCTAGGGCACTGGAACACGTCAATAGCCCCAAGCCATGACACTGGAGAGCCCATGTGAACACAAGTCAACTCGGCTATTAAATTGGATTTAATATGAACGTAGAATAACTGATACGAACAGTTACTTACCAGTGGCTCACCAGCCTTCTTCTGGATGCCAATCATCCTAACAGCTTCAGAAGACATGAGGGTGCCGGTGATCGCGGAATCACTGTTCACTTCAGTGTGTGGCATCTCATAGCACTTGGTAGCTACCTTGTCGTGAGCCTCTATCAGCGACTAAGGAGAAAGAGAAAGATTTTACCAGCGCTGGCATACGGAGAATCTTCTAGACACACGAGGACCGTGCAAACAGCCATGCCTGTCATTGGACAAAAGACTAACTCATTTGAACCCGATTGGTACAGAGTAAAGGTGGGATCAGTGACCGTGGTGCAGAGGCACTTCAGAATTAAAAAGGCAGCAGTTGCAAGACTGTGACACCCATTCCACAAGACAATGACACAAGTAGGCTCATTCACCGCCTGAAGACCAGGGCAATTACTTTCCATTGTGGGCAACATGAAGACTCCACAATGCCACCTGGCCGCTTTTTTTATATAATACATTAACATTATTATTATTACAAAGTATTATAATTGTATAATTGTGTAATAGTTTGACCTCTAACCCACTTCACAGTCTGCTCCAGCAACATTATGTGTGCGTAAATGTGTGAGAGACATTTACTAGAGTCAAAGGTAGCAGGCACTAAATGCACAAAGACACACAGGGTATAACAAATGAATACCGTCCTAAAGAGGTCACCTAATTAAAGGAGTAAAGTCTCTGATTGGCTTAGAACAGTGGAAATGTGTCTGAGTAAAACCACTACAGTTGTATGCATACCTGAAAGTGGGGTTCCTGGAGAATCTTGGCAAGCTCTGCTGCGGTGGTATCTCTTAGAGCCAGTCCATTGAGGGAGTCCAGGATCTCGGTCACCAGTTGGAGGTTGTTTTCTCCCACTGCCTGCAGCTTCACGTCCTCCAGACGCTCATGGGCCTTCACAAAAGACACACACGAACAATGCCTAACCATGCAGCAGCAATTCTAATTACAAACCCAATGGACAGTAAGGAATTCTCCTTTATCTGGCCCCGATTGCTCCTTTTAAACATTAACAAGGGCATTCACAGGTTTCTGTGGCAGATGTTCCTTTAGGTCAATGTTATACTTCGCACACATTGAAAAGGGTGTTGACATTAACACCACTGTCAACTGGCATAAGAAACTTATTTTGACATCACACTGTCTGTCTATGATAAACATAGATACAGCCGTTTCTGTACCATGATATGGAAGAGAAGTATCTGTGACTGACTTCAATGTCTTTGACAGGAGTGTTTCAGCAGGATGCTTGTGAGGAAACTGTGAAACTGAGCTACAGCTTATGGTACTGATGTTCAGGTGTTTGGACAGGGTGTGTGAGAATGAGCGTCGGTTTACCTTGGCGAGGGAGCGGACGATGGGGCTCTCCATGATGCCACGAAGGAAGATGAGGTCTATGTCTTTGGCTCCCATACCCTTAGGCAGGTCTCTAAGGTTATCCAGCACCTGCTGCATGGCTGCAAGTGAAACACACATGTATGGGCCGTGTCAAAAAACTCTCAATTGGATGTTAAAAAAAAGCCTTGTGGTTATACAATGCATCTTTAAGGTGTTTAGTCTGCATACAAGGACACTTTGTTACAAACTGTAAATATTTAAATAAAAATATATTTATATTTCATTATTTTATCCAAGTTCAGATTAATACCTTTAAAATTAAATACTGGCACCTGAAATTGTTCACCTTACATTTTAAAATGCTTTCACAAGAGAAAAACTTGTTAAGGGGTTTCCTTATTTGTTCCTTTTTTCAAATAGGCAGTCTATACACTGTTAAAACAGAGATGGTTCCTTGAAAATCTCCCCGTTTGACTAGCGAACTACAGCGATGTTATGCAATTCCGGCCGACTCCCTCATTACTTTGAAGATTCTAAACATTTACTATTTACTTTTATAACAGTGATACCCTTAGATACCTATTGCTCAGTTAACAAATCAACATTCCAAGAAATCAGTAGCCTAACATCTGCCACAAACAACGGATATTCACTTTCAAACCATTATCTGTGTAGCCAATGTAGCCTAGCCATTTACATATTTGAGAAATTTCTACCAGGACCCTCACATGGAGCTTACCTAAGCCTGACTTGGCACTGGCCATGTTTTCTACAACTAAAGGTAAAGAACCTGTCAGAGCACGATAATGAGCCCTTCGCCCTCTGGCTGACTGAGAATAGAGCTCCAACAGGTCCCACAGGAGAAGGTAGAGAATTCACAGGAGGTCAGAGGACACCCAGACCTTCACGCATTGATCTTGCAAGCTGTGACAACTGATACGTAATTATTAAATTCACACAGCCAGGAAACAATTATAATTCTAAAAGACAATCAATCTTCAAGAGTTCACAGACTTTATGTTAGATGCCCCTAAGAGTCTATATGATTTAGGTGGTCATGATCGCCCAGTGAATGTTACACAGAGCAAATGACAGGGTCCTATTGAACGACAAAAGACAGATTTGTTCAATTTCTGGGTAAAGGTTGTTCAGGTTACACACAGAGAGGCCCCTGGGGACACCAAGTGCAAACACACTCTCCAAACAGAGCGGGTCAAAAATTGCTCTCCCAAAGGCAAAAAAAAAAGGAAAAGGTTTTGGAAAGTACTCAGCTCCATTTCGACCACAAGAAATTCTTAACTGCTTTTGCTTTTGCCTTTGATTTGACAAGGTTCCACAAGCTAAACATTGGAGATCATTGACTGAAGTGTGAGAGGGAGTGAGGGAAACTTTATAAAAGGAGGTGACAGCTAAATTTCGCCAGATTGAAGCATTAATTTTGTGCAGCTCCACAACATGTTCCCTATGTTAATATCATCAGGTAGCCACAGTACTGACCTAAAAGCGTAAAGAGAAAACAGAAAAAGTAATGAGCCATGGCTAAACACCTACTCAAAGCTTTTATTACTTTTACCATGTGAAATATTTGGCAAGCAACTACTACGACTTCTATCTCAATCTGTTTGGATGAATCTGCCCAAAGACAAAATCACAGTGGATCTGTACGCACTATGTGGGTGTTACAGTTCTGCAATTACTAGTACCATCATCAGCATACAGAAATAGGCCTACTACTCCCAAGACACACCTCAATTACAACTACAGGGTATAATTAGTAGATGGCCTGAATGAATGAGCCTCAGATTGTTACAGTTCGGGTGTTGGTGGGATTTGAATTAAGGTTGCACTAGACTTGCAAAGAAAACAAAAGAAAATGTAAAAACTGGCCATGTCATTGTCAATGGAAACATTTTCAGTGACGAAAATGTCTGGGCACTGTAATTTCGTGATTACAGAACAAATGAATGACAGGGTTATCCCTACACCTAGCATTGCAGCATTTAGACAGATTGCGTAATAATGTTAGCTACCAAGCCTAGTATTAGCTAGAAGTGTTAGTACTATCATAACCTTATGTGTTGTTATTTGGTCTACAACTTGAGAAAGCAACATATCTAAGACCAGAGCAAGCGAATAACCTTAGATAAATTTGGTGTTAACGAAGTACAAAGATCATATGTTCCGAACACTTGAAACAGTCATTCATTGAGCTGGAAGTGTGGCTAGCTCAGTAGCTGTGAAGATTCAGTAGCCTACTATTACTACTAGGTCTGAGAAAACCTTGGCAAGTGCTGCCTAGATCTAACATTGCTATTACAACTGTAGCAACACAGCAACTGAATTGTCGTATCAAACTGTACCTGAACTAAGCATGTGTTTTCGGTCCAGTTTGTGTGGTATTTATCTAGTTAGCTAGCCAGCTAGGCTGAGCATGCATAGCATAGCGTAAGAAAGACTGCGCTAACCCAATGATACCTTTTAGCCTAAAATGTAGGCAGATAGTTTTTAGGGCATTGGCTTAACGCAGATTCATGTTACGAAATTCATCAACATTTCATGACATTGAAGGAAGCTGAAAAACAAAATGTTATTTACATTACCAAATTATGTTTTTTGTAGAATTTCCGCCACACTTTCACGCCCCCATGGATTGCTAGACAACGGCAACGTTAGCTTACGTTGTGCTACCTACACTCAAGTTGCTAGAAGGCTGGCTAACATCATTCTTTACAGTCAAAGCACTGTGCAAGTCATGTGTGCATGGTCCTCGTGTGTCTATGAGGGTGGGCCATAGTAGCTACGTTTGTCATTGAGACCCGCCCTCTAATGACGAGACCGTCATTGACCGAGCGTAGTACTAGTCTAGTTATGAGGCCTAGACCTACACCAATCAATCTAAGGAATTTGGATTTCCGAGATTTTTGGAAGCTTTATGTTGATTGAAATAAACCATTCTAATGTCACTGTAAAATGTTGCGTAAAGCTTACCATTAAACTAACTTTATAATCTCTTCTACAAAAGTTATTTCTTACTTTTTCAAAATACAGAACCGAACTTAATTGATGCATGTTTGATTAGGCCTATGTTTCATGCAGTAACACACAAGTTAGGAAGCCTACATTATCAAAGATTTCACATAATAATAATAGCAATAGCAATAATAATAGCAATAATAAAACAAAGGTATGGATAGGTTTATATCAGATATCCCTATTTGCTTTTACTGTAACAGTTTCTTGATTCTCTCTGATAGACTTAGTAATTTGTTCAATTGTTCTGTGAAGAACATTATGTTCATTTGAGTATTAAGCAAGGAGCTGACGCAATGTTTCCCACATTTTAATAGTCAAGACAGATAATGCGCGGGAGTTAAATGATGGTACATGATATCACCAGTAGAGTACAGTGTTGGTCAAGTGACATTCCAGTGTGGTCAAAATAACAAAATAATCAAACATTTTCTAGAATGTATCATAAGTATGTACCTCATCATTATAAATATAATATGTAAGCAATGACAACACATCTAAATGTGTAACACCATAGTTATCTAACTAAACACTTTCCAAACCATAAGTCAGAACACAGATAAAGAGTTGAGTTTAAAACATGCTCCAAGCCTAACAGTACAAAAAAAAAAGTTTCTAAATCAAGAACATGGTAAAGTAACCGCAGTGTTCAGACCACGGGCAGCATAATTCAAGACAACAGCAACTTGTGTTTTGCATGCAGAATCCATTAAAGTCTGTAACACACAGGCAGTTTTGTAAATTCAGCAATGGTAGGACGTTTTTCAACAGCATCTCCTCACCACATTGGTAGGCCATCATATCTAGTATAAAATATGTTGAATAGAAATAGTGGGAATAGAAAAGAGAGAACAAAAGGGATAATTTGCAAGACAGTATATATTTGGTATGCTCACCTCACATAGCCGGATCTTGGGATGTTTTCTGTGCTCTCCCTCAATACCAAGTCAGAGAATACATCAGAATCTGGATTGGATCTTTTTCCATATCTGTGTGCAGGAAAATCTCTGACCAATGAGTAAAGCTTATTTTTACCTTGAGCACTTAAACGTTTTGAATATTCAAATATACATGTTGGGCAGGTAAAAGCTGACAATGACTATTCACTTTTGAGTAAATAAAAACATGTGCACTTCCTTAGTTTAACTATCTGCCATGGCTACATATGTGTCAGGAATAACTGCACCTTTCACCTAAAATGCCATCAATAACAGCATTAAGCTGTTTTAAGTCTGCCTGAAAGCTTTCTTTACATTATGTTGATATTTTAAGAATAGTTCCAGGACCGATTATTCTTTAAGATAAAATAGATAAAAGTATTCTTACCTTTGCCTTGTGATCAGGTTAATATAGTGTCTGAGAGCAGAATAATATTTGGCAAGCTCCTCGGGTGGGGCATCATCCCCAGGACTGGCCGGTTTGAGGGGATACGAGTTTACCAACGTTGGAATACAAAGCAGGAAACAGAGAGCCACCATAACCAGAGACATCGCTGCAATAGTGCGCATCTGTATCACACAAAAAATACCAAGGGAAATCAACACAAAACAGGCAAAAATATCCTAAGCAAACTTTATCTTTCTTTTTCCTATAGTATTAATTAAAAAGCCCTTTACGTACTGGTAGGACTTATAGGCTAGGCCTATGTCATATACTATCCATGCAAAACAAAGATAAATCAAGTTACCTTTTCTTGCACGCAAATACAGCACTGTTTTCGTTGACTAAGCTTACCTGCGGGATGGATATGATAGGCTACACTTTCTCAAACTCTTCGGAGACTCCAGAGTCGTCTGTTTTATATAATGCACAACTGCGCACCAGTGAGCTAGGAGTAAATCGCTGAAAGAGAATGGGTGTGTGGGGAAATAGTAGCATTTGTTGTTGCAGTAATTAAACATAACTACTGTGTCAATCATTTTTATTCAGATAAGTTGGTCCCTAAATGTGGATTTTGGCAGTGTTGGTAAAAGGTTATGTCAGCATGTAGCCGGAATCTACATAAACCAGTCGTTAATGATTGACATAATGTTGAAGGCATGCTGAGATAGGTTGATGTAAAATAAAATACTTGACAATGTTCACAGTGTGCAATCACTATATTGTGCCTCCGCATGGTCAGCCAAATTCAACTCGCAATTTAAGGGACTCATTTGCAGTAACACGGCAATGCACTGCAAGAGCTGTCAAAGCTGAAGAACTTAATTTGAAGCAGTTAGAATTTTATGTCGAAATTCTGTCTTAAAAATGTATGATGCGGGTTGTTTCCTTTTACTATTCAATTAATGTCCTGAACTTATTGTTACGGGAATTTAGTTATTCAGAATACACAGGAGCCTCTCATAAAAAGGAAAACAGTTCAAGGTTGAATGAGGGTCTGCGGGGTGTTCATACCAGTTACAGTATCACAAGTGCCTGTTCATTTTGTGTAGTGACACAGCAGCTAAAAATAAATGACCTATATGCTAAAGCTCTTGTTAGTTGTGCAAAAAGTATTTTTTTAAAGGGTACCAATGCACATTTGTCCTTACATTTTCCTCATCAGTTGTGTTATTTTAATGCAAGTTATTACGCCTATCAACTGGAGCACATATTTATATTCCAAGCCTAATCCACACAAAAAAATCCTTTGACATTTGTAAGGGTTACACACAGATTTTACCTGGAATAAATCTGATAAAACTACTAATGACAAAAGAATTGAAAAGAAAATAACATGAAAAGAGTTTAGGAGTTGAAAACCTATCTTCTTGATTTTTTTTGAGAACAGAAAGCACAAAGAGCAACGCTTTAAAACAGAAGTTGGTACGGAAACATAATCACAACACTTTTCTTTGAGGAGCAGTTTAGGTGCAGTTTAGGTGAATGTTCGGAAATTTGACACAAAATTGGTGCAGACAACTCGTGTCAGTCAAACAATGACTCCAGTTAGAACAAGTAAAGATAAGGAGTTTCGAAGTACATTGAAGTTTAAATTCAAACTTCTGAGAACTGAAAAAATTGTCAGTAAAGGACTTTATAGTAGTGAGATACAGAATCCTGGAAAAAGCTATTATAATATGGGACAATTACATGCATAACCATCAAACAATCCATAATGAAAAAAATCGGTGACAAAGCATCACGGTCATTGACAACCCATCAGAGATGCAGTGTAATACAAACTATGTTTACGCATGCGTTGCAACTTAAAATCAAGATACTCAAAAACAGTGCCTAATGTTATATTATAATCAAAACAAATGTGCAGTGCAATATGACTGATCATACTGGCAGACAAACAAAGTTTCTAAAAAAGTCAAACTAAACCAGCATTTCTTAAACAAACCACTGTGCATATTTACTACAACTCATTAAGCCTTTTCAGTGAGGAAGTAGTCATCTGCCAGGAGCTGAGCAGCAGTCGGCCTACCCTCCGACAACAACAGTCTATGAAGCAAGGCTCGAAGTTTGGGCCCCTGACAAAGACAAGGATAAAGAAAAGTAAGTCGCACAAGAATAAAACGTACAATAGGGGTATTTTTCACGGATATTCAGTCTACTAACCAATTTCAATCCATCAAGATTGTCCAGTGACCCTGTGAACTCTGAAACATGCAACTGGAGACAAGAGTATTTTTGATAGGTTACTGTTGACAGCAAACTATTTGATAAAACAAACTGAAGTTATCAGACCCTCTAGTTTCACCATTTCAACCTGTTAAAACTATAAGAACTGTGCCTTTTTAATATTTAGTGGCTTGATTTGAGAAATTTCTGAAGTGGATTTTGTGTAAAGTTTCCTACCCAGAGCATTAGACCACCAAAAGAGAACATGTCACAGGCTGGAGACGGGATAGCCATGCCATTGAGAAGCTCTGGGGCCACAAGGCAGATGGCACCAGCCATCATGTCACCCCTCTCAGCTCTTTTCTCCTGGAAAGAGCATACCAAAAAAATAGAAGTGTTAAAGGTAGCCTAGCTTAGCACAATGACTGTAAGCCATTGGTTCTGGATAGCATGGCTCCAGCAAAAGTAAATCGATTAGACCGATTGCTGCGAGGCTGCCAACTCTACACAAGGTAAAACTACGGTTCCGCCTCACAACAGGCTTGACCGCATATCGGTTTAGATAACGTCTCGCTTTTACATTTTAATTTCTACATGTGTGATATACAGGTGATACAACATGTACATAACACAGCTTTGGAGAAGTTTTTCTAAGGTGTATTTTGTCACATTTGACAGAGCTATGCTAGCCGGATGACTGGCGTACAGTCATTGTGCTATGCTAGGCTACATTTGCCTACCAACTAAAGTAAATTTCATATTATTGGACGTACATATAATAGCATTTATATCGATCATCTTGTCTGACTAGGGGTAAGTAGGAACATATCTTAAATCCCAAAATGTTGAACTATCCCTTTAAAAGGACTTTTAAGACCAGACCATGAATAAAATGCTTTCCTTACAATGTGTGAATGAGTAGATACAGAGGCATGTGCAGGGCAAATACTTACCGACGCATTGGCAAAATCAAAGTCTCCCACTAAGCCGCTTTCTCGGTTTAGTACAAACACGTTGTTGGGGTTGAGGGAGGCATGAATAATGCCTGCTGCATGTAGTACCTGTAGGCCTTTACCCACACCCCTCATCACCTTGGTAACCTCCTGACAGGGAATGCAGAAGGAGTGGATTACTGACCGGAACACGGTAGGAACATCCAGGAAAACTGAATATGTAACAAGCGACTTACTGTAGTCGTCAGGGGACTAACTGCCTGGACAGCTTTGAGACTCCCATTGGGAAAGTAGGGGACCATCACATATGCAAGAGGGTCAGACTACAAGAAAAGGGGAGAATGGAAACAGAAATTCAAGTTACACACTATGGCTGCTTCTTCAGAAACATGCAACAGAAAAAATATAAACTGTACTGTACCTTGCCAAGGAACAAAGCCAGTAAAGGGAGAATTGCATCTGACTCGCTCTGTGTCCGTGCACAATGAAATTGGGTTGTACGCTGTAGAACCATCTCCTCAGTTTCTTCATTTACAGTGTAACTCTGAAAGATTGTGCAATTATTACTGCACAAACCTAAACTACATTGAAACCTAAACTACATTGAAGGCCTTTTTAAACGTATTATTTTGCAGCTAACTATGTTGCATAAGAGGCTACCTTGAGTATGACCCTCTGGCCCTGAAAATCAGTGCAGACCAGAGGCCTGCGGCCACTCAGCTCTTTCATAGGTTCGGCATCAAACAGGTCTCTGTCAAGGCTCCTCACCAGAAGGCCTCCAGTCCTCTGCAAACACAAGGCCACAAATTAACCAAAACTGACTCAATACATATTCAAGTTCATGTTGGTGATATGTGTGTGTCATGAGTAATCGAGGCAAGCAAGGTTTAGCTCACCATGAAGCCATGAATGTCTGCTTCAGGGTACATTAGCGGAAGCTCTGGAAACCCTTCATCCACCAAAGCACTCAACTTCTTCTACACAACAAATACAAATAAAAAAACTTTATCCTTTCCTGGTTTGGCCCTGATAAACTACAGTTCTCAATTATAGAGATTGACATACATATTCTTCCTTTTCCTTGCTTATTTCCTGAAAAAGGACTTTCCTCGTCTCCGCTATCTCCTCTTTCTTTTTCAAAATCTCCGGGAGGTCCAGATCTTCTTCCTGTAGAGTAAAGTCTATGCTGATTGTCTGCATTGAAACAGATATCACATATTGCTCACTATGCACAGTAAGCTGAAGTAGCATGTGCAAAGGAACAACCTGACTTCTATCACCCAACCTATTAGCTGTGGGTTAAAACCTCCATACAGAAAAGGATGCACCAAAATAGACACCTCACTATCTCTTGGCAGTCTGAACAACCTTCCTAAATAAACTTATTGTTGGTTGAATCCTGCAATATTGCTGTGGCGGTAGTCAGCTGTAAAATGACTGATGAATGGCTCGTAATCTTCCATGACAAACACCGGTGATTCTGCCTTTGTTCACCACCAATCCTGTTCTCTGCCTGGTCTCTCACCTCCTCCAGGCTACCCTGCTCCACCTGTCTCCACTTCAGCTGGGATCTCAGGATCCGGACGCGCTTCTTGATTGAGAGAAGAGTGGCTGGGGTGGGTGGGCCTTTCTGCCACTGCTGCATCTCATTCTTAAACTTTGTTGACACATCAAATGAATTAAAATGTAAGAGTTTTGTGGTAAGGAAGACCATTTGGAAGGAAGTTCAATGTTAACTTCTATGCCTTTTTTGAACGTTAATTTCCTTACCTTGGTGTTGAGCAAGCATTTCTCCATGATATCACTCAGGACCCTTTTCTCTTTCTGGATGTGCTGCATCAACTGTTGAAACGCATTGGTCTCAACATGGTTTTCCTGGTTGTTGCCATCCTAAAGACAAATAACAGATCAAGCCATAATCCACGAGGAGAAACAAATATGCCCAAGTAGGTTAATGTAATAGTTGCATACGTTTCATTGCCTTTTGTAATGTAAAGCATTACATTTTGGAGAGAGAATCCTAAGAAACCACTCACTGATCGGCAAAAATCCAACTCTTCGGTCACAGTCAGTTCCGTTTGCTTGAAAATGTCATGTACTTCATCAACTATATTCTTTAGAGAAACTGTTGTTTTGCTTGTCAGACAGAAAAACTGAAAAACAGTGAGAACATGGATTCAATGAGAAGTTGGAGACTCGTATACAGCAACTTTCATACTTTTCCTTCTATATTATCCTCTCTATTGTAAAAATAAATGTGATAAATTCCAGTTTAGTATTGACATGTTGTGCTGGGCCAAAATGCTACCTTAGTTACATTCATAGACCAGTTGCATAAGGCGCTGAGGGCCTTGTCCGTAGCATCTCTAAAACTGCTTGAGTATTGATGGTTTTGGGTCCTCCACTGGTAGTATTCCTCATAGGCCTGCTCTCCCACATTAGCATCAGAGAATGGACCAAAGACTGCACTCAGAGATGTGCTCAACTTCTGTAATACACACATATACAAATTGTTACTGCATTCAATTAGTTTGAATTTGTTTGCTGCCAAAGCATGGCAGCCAGGTCATGTGTCATCTCCAGGTGTTTAAAGACAAAACATTGACGATAGGAACTAGGAATTTTTCTCTCACTTACCTCAAGTGTTTCCATGCGCTGTCTGACAGGTAAACCATTAGCCTCTTTTAAGAACGAGTCCACTTCGGCCAACACAATTCTCAGCAACTCATCTCTTTGTTTAATGAGATCAGAAACCTCCTCCTTCTGAAATATACAGAAAAAAAATGTCATCTTATGATCATGATTTTACAAATGGTAGATGGGCCAGTATCATAACCAGGAAGAACACTTACGGTTTGGCATGCTTTCAGTTTCTTTTGCGCAAGACTGTATTCATTCCATGCCATCTCCAAATTCCCCATGGCAACAGGGGCCGTTATACTGTTGTTTATGACAGTGCTGATTGACTCCATTAAAATGTCTCTATGAGCAACTCCAGGAATCTTCTCCCTGTTGCAATTTTGGAAACCGACAGTGTGATATCTTATGCGCATTATTATTCTAGCTTTAAAAAAAAAAAAAAAATGTAAATACAACGCAGCATACTAGTACCTTAATCCTCTTAGAGATTCAACTTTTTCTGCTAGCCTACAGAATTGTGCTCCAACAGACAAATCCAAAAGCTTATTCATCTTGTTCTCCTTTTCCATTTCTCCCTGCATAGCCTAATGAGACAGATATCAACACACCAGTCACAAAAACACAATGGCGACCAAACTACAATGTAAAGCGCATTGGGTGTCTAGGAAAATGACTATATCAAATGCAATCAATTATAGTCACAAGATGAGAGCAATGGTTATGGTAGTGGGCTTTAAAGTAAACAACTGAATACAGTAAATAAGTACCAACTGACTTCCTAACTTCCAAATTCATACCTGCCCTACTATTTCCCCTCCCTTTGAAAAGGATCCTGCCAACTACAAAAGAAAATCCTAAAAAAAGCACATTAGGACCTTTTACTTTGTGAAGAACAAAATGAACGTTAAATAGGTGATGTTATAAAACAAATCAAACTATGCTAGTTTCGTCTACTTTGTTTGATTCATGTGCACGTTTGAGGTTTTCCATTTGGGCTTGTTTGCTTTTTACCCAAAATCGCAGACATTTAGTATTTTGACAAGTTGAATTGTAAATGGTCAGTCCAATAAACTCACTTTGTGTTTGAGGTCTGTATCTTGTATTTGTAACTGCTCCGCTTCAACACAGTCAATCAATTGTTGTATGCACTCTGCTTCTCTGAAATGATTCACTCTCTTCACTTGCAATTCCTGAGGGCATGACAAGACAATCATTACACTCAAACACACACAACTGAAGGCAATTTGTGCCAGATGAGGGGGCTGCTCTGTATGTATAACCTGGAGCTCTGTGTGGGCATCGTCCAGCTCTTTCTCCCTTAGATGGTAGATCTGATGTTGGGCATCTAGTTTTGCCTTCAGTGTTTTGTTCTCCTCAGTAATATCCTGGTCCATTTTCTCCTTGACTAAGTTGGTAGGCAGAGAGACTGATGAAGTGCTTTTCTCTCTACAATAAAAACAGCAAAACAAAGTTGTAACACCCCTGGGACACTACAAAGTAGACCAAGTTCTAAGACTAGTACATTTTGGAAATAGCCTTGCACAATACAGTTTGTCAAGAAAACCACTCTAGCAGGTTCCAGATTCCCACCAATCCTATAGTTACATTTTAGTCGAACAGCTGGCCGATTTGGTTTCATTATATATTATCCTCCTTTGAACTACCAACTGGCAGCGTTTCTTCTTTGTCTCTCGTGTGGTATAGTATACCAAAGCACCAATATTACCGTTAACGTTTACGATGATTTAATCTAAAATACCTTTAAAAATTAAATAAAAAATAAAAGCTGCCACCAGTTTTTGTGCTACTGCCACTAACTGAAAAACTTAGTGGCAGCACTGCCATCATTGTAAAATGTTAGTCTGGAGCCCTCTTTAGACCAATCCACCGCACACACCGGCACCAAAACCACTTTGCACTGCAAGACATAAACCTCAAAGGGAAATGGATTTAAACAGTTATCGACTATAACGTCCCTCTACTCTATGAACATGAGCTGCAGTGGCTTAATAGTGGTGGATTTAATTATCAGCTCCACCCCAGTGACTGCTGTCAGAAGGACAGCCCCTCCTACCACAAAGGATGTCATGTAACCCAGTTCAAAAGGCATAAAAAACAATAAAGCAACCTTACTTAGTATTCAACAAAGTTGAATCGTTTTTAATTCTGAAAGAATGGGGTCAAACAAACAAAAAAACAAAAAAACTTTCCGCAATTACTAGTTTAATTATCTTACCTCACCGACTGAGGCCTCTGATCAGTAAAGACTGGGCGAAGTTTGGGCATGCACGCTGTTGAATAATCCAATTCCCCCTGTCCTCTCTCTATCAGCATGTGCTGTGCCCACGGGGAGGAGGGGTCCTGCAGAGACTGCAAAGACTTTGGGCTCTCCCGACTAGTGCCCGGAAGGTTGGGTTTCGCAAACTTCATCTTTATAAGTTCCTCCCCAATATCCAAGTTCCCCTGAAAAGCTTGAACAAGGATTGTGCCATCAAAGCAAACAGACTTCTTCTGGATACGCACTTTCTTCCCATACATCATGTTCTGTAGAAAGGCCTTTCCCTTAGAGCACAATCCAAAAGAGGTTTAAATGAATACAAAACATTTCAGGAACGACAAAGTTTGGTCAAAATAAATATTACCACTTAATAATATGATAAACTGTATGGGTCATATCCATAGTCAGGGATCTTCATTAATTACGCTAAGCTTACTTGTTCAAAGTGAGATGAATTTGGATCACTGGAAACATGAAACCCCCAGAACTTGTATTTCTTAGCCAAATGCGGTGACTGTAGATGCTGTGGTATTTCAACCAGAAAGGATCTACTAATAATATCTGTATTTCCGTAGTCAATATAGGAGACATGAAACTGGACATGAGAAAGAGAGAGAGCATTAGTTTGGAAAAAAAGTGGCCTAACATATTAACTATTGATTTGTAACCTGTGAATGCACAAAACATTGTTGGTACACATATATGGCAATATGGATACTTCATTTCCAACCATTCAACAAGCCAGGACTTTTTACTCCTGGTAAGGATCCACAAGGTTGGAGGTATGCAGACAGTGTGGACAGTCACCACATCTATTGGACATTATGATCTATTTGGATTTGGGTTGTGACTCATGTTAAACCTGAGAAGATTGAGCTGTTGGGATTACACCAGCCTTATTTGATCAGCTAAAACGTAGAAACCTGCTAGCATACCTTGATGGGGCAAAATCAGGGACAGCTAATCAGACACAACTCACCCCTTCATCGGCCTGTTGCTGCACCTTGCACCTATACCAACAGTTGTCCTCAGAAAAGAGCGCCGCATAAATCTAAAACAAAGAAAAAGAAAAACATGTAGCAGACAATGCGGAAGAACACAACCAATCACTGTATTTTGATGACTTACTTTCTTCGTCAAATTACTTTACATACCTTTTGGGGGCAGGGGATTCCACACAATCTTGGTGCTATGGGACATATTTCTGCCAAGGTGCTATTCATTTCCTCAATTGCTTGGTCTTCACTCACGTTCTAAAGTTGCATGTGAAGAACAGGGGTTAAAAATGCACTGATTGCATTTGAAAAACATCTTTGTGTCGTTAATATTGGTTGTAGTTACCTGTGCCCAAAACGTTATGGCATCTTCAATGTGGGTAACACCAACCAGATCCACTAGGATTAAACCAAAAGTATGTTTGTTACAGAACAGTCGACTTTATAAAGCTGTGAACTGTAAACACTGGAAATGTGAAAGGCTACTCACTCTTTTCGCGATCCATTTTAGGTGAGACCAATGAACTTATGAGGCTGTATCTGTGACGTATGCCACACAAACTAATTATTTACATTTAACTTGATTTAAGCCTTTTTGTTATTTATTTTACTTTGATTTGAGTTTGGTTGTAGTATGAATCATCGAAGAAAAACATAAATTTGAAATGGGTTGAGCAATCTCACCTTATATTTCTGCAGAGCACAATATAAATGAAGCATACCGCAGCGCGTAATTGGTGGACGGTGAAGCAAGCCAATCAAAAAGCGTGAGAAAATGTCCACTCATTTGAGAATATTCAGTGATTTGTTGCTCCACATGTTCTGTTTTCAGTATGAAGTGTATGCGCTTTTGCATGTAATTAAGGAACGTGTGGAGTGCATTTCATATCGTAAAAATTCTTGTTCCTGGTGGATTCAGTTATGTTTTTAATATATGCATGCTACATAAGTTACAATATTGATTGATACGTAGGGCCATTGTACAAATACGGTTTTTTGGTTATTCGATGCACTTACTTTTTCGAGCGGAAAACTGAAGTTCTCTGAAACGTTTTAATGTATGTTTCCTTATTTTAGTTTTTATAGACAGATTATCCAACAACTGTCGCATACCGCATTTCATCGAAACAATCATTACAACATAGTTGGAATTACATGTATAAAACACCAAAACCAAGATTATTTGATATAACTAAGAGATTAGTTCTAAGTACATTTGCATTTGTACTTTGAGCAAAGACAACTTCACAAAGTTTTCCTTGGCCTGTGCCACTCATCCTGTTGTCCATTCAGGTTTTTATGTCGAGTCATCTGGTAACTTCAGTCCCATAAATAAAGTCTTCTGGTATCGTCTCAGGAGGAATGCTACACAGTTGTTCATCATAAAAGCGGAGAGTCCAGAGTTTTTCTAGTTCATATGTCTCTCTGGTCTCTGGTAGCATATAGTGAACTACAATTCTTCCTGGAGAAGAGAACGGGATGAAGATTTAACAGAAAAACAATTTCATACCAGTCTAAATTGGGCATTAAAATAGACAACGAAAACCCTACCAAAGTCAATGCACAGCCAGTCCTCTGCATCTTTTCCTTCAATCTTAGCATGAGGATCCCCATCTTTCTTCATGAATTTGTACTGTTAAAAACATTAATTTGCGGTAAGTTAACCGAGAACTTACGGTCCACAATCAAAAACACCATTCATAAAAATGACTATTTACCACTTTGTTTGCATAAAGAGCCATTGCACGGAGGTGTCTCGATGAGGTTCCACTAACAACAATGAAGAATTCTGTGTACTTAATCTCTTCTGGTACTTTGATAACACAAATGTCCATTGCATTTTCCTGACGAAGCAGAGACACCATCACATCTATATTGAAATCCAGAGGGGTCTCTGTAAACAAGAACAGATCTTGTAATATAAAAATGTATTGTACATATATTGTACACTGTACCTGGCATGGCAACTTGTACAAAACTATGATTTGGACCTGTCAAAAAACAAGAATGTCTTCATAAAACTTTCACAGCGAGTACATAGTATATCGAGCATAGTTTTGGCTTTCTCTGGCCAGGCTACAAATGGGAGTCACGTCTTGTGAAAATGTGCATCTTTTGATCTTGTAACTTGACACGTAACAAAGTGAATTGGCTTACCTCCCTCTCCATGGGAATGGACATCCTCAGAAGTGCTGGTTTTAGAAATATTCTCTACATTTTGCCGATCTGAGTAAAATCGTATACCATGACAGAGAGGCACATACTGTGGTGAAGCAAAACATATTTGATGTCTATACAACAAACATGTATCATATCGAACTCTGGAAATCAAACCTAAACTTCTAACGATACCGCTATTCTGTCGAATAAAATATTTTACTGTTAACGGTACTAACTGTTTAGAGCGACATAAAATAAACATGATTTTTGATCAATAGCCTAAAATGACATTACATTCACATGGGTTTGTTTGTGAAGGTCTGCAGTTTCTTGAATCAGGAAGTTCAATAACCCAGCCGATTTGATTGGTCAACAGACTTCTTTGTGGCTTAGTTATGTTTTCCAACTAAGTACTACCACCATCTAGCGGACAAGATAGAAATCAGAGCCGCAAATACGTCACACGGTCACATGACCATCACGCATTATATCAGTTGAGGTAACGTGTTTTACCAAAAGCCCCAAAACAAAAGTTTGTCCTAATAAAAATAAATTTGAAATGACACCAACATAGGTTTGAACATTCCATTGCGTGCAATTTATTTATTCCATATTCATGCATTATGATAGGGTGAAAAAATATAAAAGTTTAATTTCAGAAGAACAATGCAGCAAAGTAAATTGTAAAAAACTAGTACAGGCCTAACTTGGCCCATGATTTTACTCAGCATAGATTTGGTTGGACTGAAGCATCTGTTGATTAATTCGACAGTTGGTTGGCAGAACTTCAGTCTAAAAGATCACCTGAGGCATATGTATTGGTCAATTATTTTCAGTGCAAGAATTACAATACATGTTCTATTCATCAGCACTATCAGAATCCAGGGTCACATTCAGCCTCAGGCCGACAGGTATATGGTCAGTAAGCCCAGCAAGCTGGGTCACAAAAGTGAACTCCTCGATTTCCTGGAGGGAGAAACAAATACAATAACAAATATTATTGGTGAACGGACTCTCTAAAAGGACTGTGACCAGTTCCATTTCCTCATACTAAAAATGGTGCTTTCTAGGTGACCTAAGGTACCTTTAAGTTTGAATTCAGTTGCAGTGGAGAAGAAGGAGAAGATTGGGGAGGACAGAGAGGGGAGACGCATGGGGAAACATACTGTTCGGCAGTGCTTGGCAATGGAGCTCTCGCGGTAGAGGATGTAATCAATGCGGCGTCCCACCCAGGGTTGGCCAAGCTCGGGGTAGACCATAGGGATGCCTTCCTTGGCCACAGGAGGGGAGATGTACTGATTCCTTAGATCCTCCCTCTCCAATGTCCTACACATGAGTAAGTCAATGGGTGTACACGCATTTTAAATAAAAATAAATGATCAGGGGCATTGGATCATTACGATGTTAATCTAGGTCCATTCTAGGAGATGCTGGCGATCATTACTTCTGTAATACACTATATACTCAAAATGTTGACATGTTTAGTTTACCTTTGAAGATTCTCTGGGGTCAGTACATCCTCATTGTACATGGTGGGTTGTTCCAGCAAAGTTCCTGAACACACAAACGACATAACAATCATTAATATTTTATCTGAGATAACTAGTTATAATGAAGCCTAAAACAAATAAAATCCCTCACCAATCACCCAGGACTTCTCTTTACCAGGTCCTGCTCTGCATGGGTCCCTGTAGTCCTCAAACAGTGTATGCTTCTGTTCCAAAGTATCATCTATAGACATGGTAAAATATTATGGATGTAAGAAAATAACGTAAACAATGTAAGAGAGTATTGTGATATTATGTTTAGCGATACTGTATCGATTCTGAAAAACACAGTATAGATTTTTATTTTCCATCCATCCATCCATCCATCCATCAGCTATACTGCCTATCCTATGCAGGGTTGCGGGGGGGCTGGAGCCTATCCCTGCCAACACAGGGCAAGAGGCAGGGTACACCCTGGACAGGTCGCCAGTCTATCACAGGGCCGACACATAGGGACATACAACAACTCACACTCACAAATAATATTACATCACTTCAAAATGAGAAATAGTGCTATGACTAAGAGTTCATACTTGTTATAGCTGTATCATCTTTAAGACTGTAGCTGTGATCAGCAGCTATGTGCTCTATATTTACAGGTCCAGGGGTGCATCGTGGTGCAGGGGCTCTCCTCTTTTTGACCACACAGCGATGCACAAAGAGGGTGGGAATAGCATCTGCTCTTAGCCTAGTCTTGCCTGTTGTGGTCTTGACAAACTGGTCTGCCTCAAAATGTGCCTGCAGAAAACTTGCATTTTAGATAGGGAGCTGTGTTGTCGGGGGCAGTAGCCCCTGGTAGGGTCTCCCATGGCAAATTGGTCCCAGGGGAGGGTCCAGACAATGCCAATCGGGTGGCAGGCATAGGCGGGGACCTAGGCGTACTGACCCCTGGCATCGTAGACTGGTCCTAGGGACGTGGAATGTAACCTCTCTGGTGGGAAAGGAACCGGAGCTAGTGCGGGAGGTGGAGCAGTACCAACTAGACATAGTTGGGCTCGCC